>LR812524.1:43856988-44114488 GCA_903798195.1 Danio kyathit
TTGGCCAGAGTG
This sequence comes from Danio kyathit, assembly GCA_903798195.1. Taxonomy (NCBI): domain Eukaryota; kingdom Metazoa; phylum Chordata; class Actinopteri; order Cypriniformes; family Danionidae; genus Danio; species Danio kyathit. Next base: position 43,857,001 of record LR812524.1, read on the forward strand.
AATAGATTGAGAGGAAGAGAAAATTGTAATTCAACATTTACATATACAATAGGTTTTTAGTTGATGGAATTACATTGCATTCATTTTGATTAATACAATTTAATATCTAATATGCAGATTTGTTTCTCTAATTAGTAAAAGTGCTTTCTTTAAAAACTTTTTAAACTTTTTTTTTTTTTACTTGTAGAGTGGAATACTATGCTGCCATATTCAAGTAATTTTTTTCAAAACAAAAATATTTCAACAAATAACAATTTTAAGGTGCAGGCAAAGAAATGTATCCTTAAAAGTATGTTCCTTCCATCCTACATTTTACAGTGTAAGACTTGCCTTACAAGTTTAAGTATATATACAAGTATATTTTGAAAAACAAATGAAGCAAATATATAGTTCATTTTTTTATTATTATTTTTTTTAAACATTTACAAATATTTTTGAAAACGTATTTCTTGTGTATGGAAAAGTCCGCCATGCGTAAGGTGACTAAAATGTTTATGTTCTGAGACAGACAACAGTCAATTTAGGACAGTTTGTGGTTTGGTCTTAGTGACTTAGGAGTCTTATTTATAACATTTCACTGACTTTGGAGTTAGTTATAGTGTTAAAACACTTTGTGAAATACTCTTAAAGCAAAAATTATACAAGCATTAAATTTAGGGCTGACATTATTTTTAAGATTTTCTCGTAAATGTGCAGGTTAGAAGCTATTTTTAGGCCCAATCCCAATTCTGACCCTTAACATTTCCACTTACCCTGTACCCCTTGTTTTGTGCATTCACGTGAAGGGGTAGAGGTGTCCCAATTCTCTTTGGTTTGAAGGTGTACGGCTAAGGGAAAAGGTTAGATAGCCCTTAAAACAGAGGTTTTTCAGGACCACACTCGAAACCAAGGGGTAAGAGAATTTCCCAGAATACACAACGACAGCATGGCTACACACTGAAGTCAGGAGATCACAAATTAGTATTTTTTTGCATTATTACAATTTTTATGATAAATAAGCATATGTTTTAATACATTCATAATGGTGTTCATGTTTACAGTCATGCATAAAAAAAAAAACGCTAAAATAAAAAACGTTAAATTTGCTATATAATCCCTAATAATAACTCCTGTAGTAGCCCACAACATACTTTCAAATCTGACACTCGAAGAAACTCGAATACCATGTCTAGTGGCTGGGATGACCTTTTTACAGTGTCTGGTATAATGTTAATGTTGTTTTTGGTGTGTTTACATAGATGAATATGGCCACGGTGTAAATGCAAAGTACAATTACGATCTTATTGCCACATTATACATTATGATAACATGATATATGCCTTCAGTGATTTTCTAAAGATAAATGCCCAAAAAACGCAACTGGAATAACAGCAGTCGCGATCGTCGATCTCATATGAAGTAAGAGACTGCGATGACATATGATGACGTGTGCAGGTGTTGTAGTGCTGTCCCATTTCTTAGGGGTACATTTTGAAGCCCTTCCCCTTCACACTCTGTTTCAAGGACCGAGGGGAAGGTGAAGGGGTACAAAAATAGAATTGGGATTGGGCCTTAGACTTTATATATTTGCCCCTGATGATTATTGTTTTGTCAGAATTATCTTCTGTTTTGGGTTAGTTTTGTTTCGTGTTTCAGTACAAAGACATGCTCTAGGTGAATTGTAAACTAAATTGGCTGCAGTGAATGAATGTGTGTGTTAATGTGAAAGTGTATGGTGCTTCTCAGTACTGGGTTGCGACTGGAAGGGCATCCACTGCATAAAACATATGTCAGAGTAATTGGCGGTTTATTCCGATGTGGTGGCCAAAGGATAGTGAGTAAGTGAGTATTTCTGTGTTTATTTCCTGTTTACCTAGCTGGCATAGTTTATTAATTTAATACCATGTTTAAATATTGTCTCCTCCTGATTCTTGTTTATTTTCACATTCAGCTAAGTTCACTGTTGGTTATTAATATTATTATTTAGTGTGATTTGAATATGGTTTCCTGGGTTTTATAGATTAAAGATTATGTTTGAGTCAATTGTGTTTCTATCACCAGTATGACATGATGGGGGGGTTGTATTTATTTATCTTTCACAATAGTATTACACACAGAGTATCAAGTTCACATTATGGTTTTGATTAAAGGCTTTAGGAATTGAGAAGTAGCATCAGCCTTGTGAACTTTAGTTCAATTGTATCAAGTCGAAAAAGCCTGAAATGGAAAATGATGCATAATAACTCAAAGACATTCGAAGCAGAATTTCAAAGATGTCCACTAAAAACTACATTTGCTGCAGGAATTTCTTTGAATTTCATTATATGCTGCTTCTACTTTCACACGAACGAACATGAATTATTATGCACCCTGTTCACTACCTCGATTCAAATTCAGGAACTGAAAAGGGCATTCTCAATTGAATTCTTCATGGCGCACAATGCTGATGATACCTTCCCTGATTAGGAACAAATGTCCCTGCAAGGAACACCACACAACGGGAGAAGTTGCAGTTCGACGCAGGGTACATTAGCATGGAAGTGAGACAGAGAGAGGGAAGTCATTGTTAGGATAGCACGCAATATATTTTCTTCACCTAAACTATTGTGGGGTAAATTAGCATAATGCTAGCCTGGCGAGGATTTTTTCTAAAAAAAAGGGGGGATGGCGCTGCAGTGAGAAGGAACAGAGGCACAGATCAGGACTTAGAGCTGGAACAGGTGCAAATGCGCAGCACAAAGAAGGCAAACAGAGGAGTCAGTGTTCAGCTCTGTCAGAGGAGTGAAATATTTAAGGGATTTGGAAACAGTGAGCGTTCTTAGGCCCCCCCAGCCATCACTGTAGACTGCTGTGCTTGGCCAGAAAAAAAAAAAAACAGCTACTGAGGGAATGGCGAAGTCTGTGTGATTCTGTGTCCCTCCTAGACCCGAATGCCCCCAAAACCAACCCACATGATTGAACTTTCGTGTGTTTGCAAGTAAGTTATTATCTTTCGTACAGGGTGAGATGAAATGTCAAATACTTTCAGACAGGTTCATGTAAAATGCATTTGCTTAACATCACTGTTTTGGAAGAATTGTTGGCTTCTAACGGTCCGTCTTGTATCCTTTGATTGTGCAAAGCATTAAAAAGCTTTACCCCTAAAGAAATATCCATTTAATACTCAAATGAGAAGATGCTCTGATCATTTTAGTGGCATAATACGAGTGCTGAACCGTAAGAAAGAACATTTTCTTTCTAAATCATAATGTTGTACGTTTTACTCCACTATTTCTCATTAAAAGCATCATTCTTCAAGAATTTGAACTGGAGAAAACTGTTACATCTTCATTTATATCAATTTAGACATAAGCATCTGCTAAATGTAAATGTATATCAGCTTTCATTAATCTGACTGCATCTGTTCTGAAGTCAGGAGCTTATTAATTAAGTTTACAGGCAAGTTCTTAACCTTAATTAGCTGACAATGCACATGGACAAGTTAACCGGTTTTCCTTTATCAGAGTAAGGTCATAAACAGCTTTAGTCTAAACCAATCATCATAGATTTTTACCCTGTAAACACATTAACTTGCTTTATGTTGGTTTATTGAAGTGTGTAGTGTGAAATGTGACAGGAGCATTTACTTGTTGAGGATCCAGACAGAGTAATGGTTTTTCAGTGTGAAAGGAGGAAAATTATTTATAAGCACAGAACTTATTTTTCACCATAAAAATTATACAAATGTGCTTTGATGTCAGCAGATGTAGAAGTGGTACAAAAAATAGGTATCTTGAGATGATAAATAGGGGCTGTAACTTTCCTTCTATTGTTGCAATCAACATAGACTCATTAGGATATGTGCCCAGGGCTACATTTTTTGGAAACCTCAAAATATGTCCCCAGGGTTTTACTACATTTTTTGTTTAAACAGAATGTTATGGGGCATATGATGCAGCCAACATCTTTTGTTTCTACTGCTGACCACTTCCCCACTATGAAGAGTTTTACTGGCATGATCAGTTTGCTCAGTAGCTTGACTAGTACGGCAGCAAACTTGGGACACAGGGCGAACCGGAAAAACACTGGCTCGATGGCTTTTCTCAACCCAGGGCTCATTCCGATTATGTACCCCTATAAACATTTCTGGGAGAGAGTAAAATATGGTCCCAGGAGGCTTACATCCACCAGAGGGCGTTGTGTCACTGCTTTTTTAGATCTTACATTTTCTCTCACATTTGTTGCTATTTCAATACCTGCTTTTCCTGGCATAAATTCACCAGAGGCTGCTGTCGACCTGACTGGAATGACTGAATGACTGGCTGACTGACCAACTGACTGGCCAACCAACCGATCCCTAAATCTAACCAAGAGTATTTTGAAAAGAACCGACTGACCTGCCCACCCCCTTCCCTAAACCCAACCTCAGTGTTTTGAAAAGCACTACAAAAAAGAGAAGCCCTCGCCTGATTTTTACCACATTTTCAGATTTTACCCCATTCTCACCCTGTTATTTACTTGTTTATTATATTTTGGCTTATGTTTTTGTCTTACCTGCTTTTCTGGAAACCGTTCTTTGGTCAACTCTGCTCTGCATTCTAAGTCTGCCAACGTACACGTCGAGCAAACCGGACAAACTGGTAACAGCAGAAAGCTGCCTACACAGAGGTAAGCTGTCAGCTGGTAAGCAAGAAAGGAAACGGCGTCATACCGTCATACCATAGCTTTTATTTGAAGACGAAATGCAGCCATACGTAGCACTGGCTAAATAATTAGTGATCTCCAGAAATGTACATAGGGCTACATTTTCAGAATGGGCCTATGGCATTTCTCTTCTAGTTGGCTTTTGAAAACACTATCGGTTGGGTCAAGCCGGCTGAATTCACGGATGCTCAGGATGTTGAGATTTGCAGAAATGTATACAGCGGCCTCTGGTGGATTCACAAGAAATATAACATATGTGGGTGGATTTGCAATACTCTTATTTGGTTTATAGTGGTTTATTTAAAGAGCTATAGTAGTTCACCCCTGTCTGTCAACATTTACTCACCCTTGACTCTTCCAACCAGATTGAGTTTTGTTGGTCTTTTGAACACAAATTCCTATTGATGCCAATGGTTTCCAGCATTTACCTCTGGTTAAACTGGTTTGGAACAAGTCAAGGGTTAATTTCTGTGTTAACAATACCTTAAACATAACAACCAATGTAACAAATGCATTGCTATCAGATATCAAAAATAATAAAGTATTATAAACGAGGTTGCCTGCATTGCCAGGTAATAAGGTTACATGTAAATTGCAGGTTACATTGAAATTATTTCAATAAGTTGATTATTGTAATCAGCTCTTTGGTGTGGCTTGTAAATGTTTTTGTTGTTTCAAACAGTTAACAAATTAACAGATTCCAGTTAACAAATCACTGAATTTACAAATCTGCCTGTGTGACTACTGGTGAAAAGTAAGCAAGGCTACTAATGCTGAATCTTATCATTTAGAACTATAAAAGGCTAAACTTGTTAAGTTACATGTATGAAATGTTGTCAAAATAATTCAAATTATTGGTGATGCATCTTCTCTGCCTGCGTGTCATATCGCATGCATATTCATGCACTTCAGTTGTATTTGTACACTGCTCTTCATAATTGGTATAACTCAAAAGACGCTCGAAATTGTGTGTTTCCTTTATTGTCAAGGTAACGTGTTTTTTCTTGACTGTAGAGTTGTCATGGAGATCATGTAATTATGCAGTTCAAAACATCAGGTGTGTAATATAAATTGTCATTTTGTATATTGATTAAGAGTTTGTGCCATTCTCAAGGTGCTTGCAGGGTCTGGCATCGTCTCTGCACAGGTGTGGTGGGTCAGCTGAAATCTTCATGAAGCTGGATCCAAACTGGTGCTGGCTGGATCTCTAGTTGCTCTTTCAATACTCAAGTAAAGAGTAATTAGTGAAGCTGTTGCTTGTACGAATTGCAACCAAACAATGTGCAGATGTGCATGCATTATGTATATGTTTGGTTGGAGAGATGTGTTATTAATCTTGATTAAAACTAAAAGTGTGTGTCTGATATTCCAGAGTTTTTGTGAAAATGCTGTGCCTGATTTGAGTGAATTTAGTATGGATTGTGAAAGAATATAGGAGCTCACATCATTTATAAAGCTTTAAGTATTAATATTTTTTTATAATAAACCCGTAACCTAATAGGTAGCTGGTTGAAATGAGGGCAATATTGTGAATTTTTTTTTTTTTTATCTAGTGAGAACTTGTGAACATGTTTATTGAAGATGCAAGCCAACCACCTTCATTACGATAATCTAGTTAAGAGGTCAAGAATGCAGGAACAAGCTTGTTTCTTAGCTTGCCAAAAAAAAATCCATGTCTTTAACTTGTTTAAAGAAACGGTACCCAGTACATACCAAACACGTTGTGTTCTGAAAGCTGCTGTGTGAAGCAGATTTTTGGTTCAGTTTTTTCATTTTATAGCAAATTTATTAAAAGAAAATGTATTTTTCATTCTTTGGCAAACAAAGTAGGTAGGTAGGTAGATAGAAAGAGGATGGATGGATGGATGGATGGGTGGGATACAATAAAAGAAACAAAAGTACTCATTCACATTCCCATTCATTTCAATAGCTGTAGGACTATGAGAAACATTTACTTAGGTAGGTAGGTAGGTAGGTAGGTAGGTAGGTAGGTAGGTAGGTAGGTAGGTAGGTGGGTGGGTGGATGGATGGATGGATGGATGGATGGATGGATGGATGGATGGTTGGATGTATGGATGGATGGATGGATGGATGGATGGATGGATGGATGGATGGATGGATGGATGGGTGGGTAGGTGTGTGGGTGGGTGGGATACAATAAAAGAAACAAAAGTACTCATTCACATTCCCATTCATTTCATTAGCTGTTATTCTACTAGCAGGACTATGAGAAACAGTAGGTAGGTAGGTAGGTAGGTAGGTAGGTAGGTAGGTAGGTAGGTAAATAGGTAGATAGATAGATAGATAGATAGATAGATAGATAGATAGATAGATAGATAGATAGATAGATAGATAGATAGATAGATAGATAGATAGATAGATAGATAGATAGATAGATAGATAGATAGATAGATAGATAGATAGATAGATAGATAGATAGATTTATTTTCTGGACACTCAAAGCGCTTTACACATTGGGGGGCAATCTCCTCCTCAGCCACCAGTGTGTAGCATTCACCTGAATGACGCGGCAGCAGCTATATTGCGCTATACTGCACACCATGCACCAGCTGATTGATGGAGAGGATACAGAGTGATGAAGCCAATTATGGTATGGGGATGGTTAGGAGGCCATGATGGACAGAGGCCAGTGGGCAAATTTGGCCAGGTTGCCAGTGTTAAATCCCTACTCTTTTTCGAAAGATATCCTAGGATTAGATAGATAGATAGATAGATAGATAGATAGATAGATAGATAGATAGATAGATAGATAGATAGATAGATAGATAGATAGATAGATAGATAGATAGATAGATAGATAGATAGATAGATAGATAGATAGATAGATAGATAGATAGATAGATAGATAGATAGATAGATAGATAGATAGATGGATAGTTGGATAGATGATGGATGGATGGATGGATGGGATACAATAAAAGAAACAAAAGTACTCATTTGCATTCCCAGTCATCTCGATAGCTGTTATTCTACTAAGTACAGTAGAGTATTTTATATTTACTTTTTAGACATAATAAAATAATCTTTGTCTCATTTACAACTTTGAAAAAGATTCGTAGAGCAGTGTTCTCCACCAGAGCTATAGTTTTTTTTTTATCTCCAATTTAAAACAGTTGTAAAGCTAGTTGCCTTTTTTCATTGACCATGTTTTGTATATTACCTGTTGTAAATTCCATGTATAAATGTATATAATAGGCCAGAGAAAAGTGCTTATTCTCTTTTAGAAATCTCAGTGGAGAACAATGAACTGCTTTGAACCAATGTATTACCTGCATTTCAGAAAGGAAGTGACTTTTAATGCATATTTTTTCATGCATATTCATACATTTTGTTATTTGCCTTTAAAACTATTACAAAATATGTGATAATACAGTAAATATAGTGAAAAATGTTTTAGTTCATTGTGGTCTTATTCAATCTTTAAGATGAATGAGTTCATTACATTTCTCTTCACACACACTGCGGCATTGTTTAGTGCACTGACACCCTTTACTAGTCTCTTTCAGCACTGTGATTTGTGCTTCAAGCTGATCTGTGTGGCAAAATGGTCTCATATGCTTACCAGACACTGCTTTCTCAGATCAGCTTGGGATGGATTAAACACTGACAGCTTCATGTTGCAATGAATTTAGAACTTGCTGTAATGTTCCAAATCTCCTCTACTGTTTTTATAAAAAAAAAAAAAAAAGTCAGATTTTTTACAGCTTTTTGCAGACACATTTCATGGGAGATTTTGAGGTCTTGGCAATATTGTAGCCATAACCATAAACCAGTAAGTTGCATTATTTTAACCTTCAGACTTGATTATGTATGCATTGTGTTCACCAAACCCTAAATCAGGGTGCCAGCACCAACTTTGGTTGTAATTGAGGAAAGAGGGAGACACAAATGTTAAGTTTTCTGTTTGTTCTCATGAAATTTGACATAAAGCCGGTTGGAACATGATCATGGAATAATCATGGCTAACTCTGGCAAGTCATTTGAACTTTTATGACTTACTAGCATCAAACGAATTAAAACTAGTTTAAATGAAACAAGTGTCTATGAATATGTACCAGGATCTAATAATAAGAGCTAGCATTTAGTAATCAATAATAAAGATATAGTATCAAAGGTCAAATAACATGCTCATCATGGTATACATACTTTTTTAATAATGTGTAATAATATCTTTATCTTTAATAAATAAATTAATAAATCTTAATCTTTAATAAATAATCTAATCTTGCGATGTGCACATCAAGTATACCGTAAACTCAAAAACATCTCTACTGTATTTTTAATGGTAGATTTCTGGCAACCACAGCTGGCAGTTTTTTACTGTTTATTTTACAGTTCTCTTAATTATACCGTAAACTGAAAAAACATCTCTACCGTATTTTTAAAGGTAGACTTCTTGCAACCACAGCTGCTAGTTTTTTACTGTGATTTTTACAGTTCTCTTAATTATACAGTAAACTGAAAAGCTTACAGTTTTTTCCCGGAAATTTTACAGTTATTGCTACCGTAAACTATAAAACATTCTACTGTATTTTTTACGATAAATTTCTGCCAACCACAGCTGCCAAACCACAGTTGTTACATTGTTTTCCACAGTTTTTTACCTTAAATTTTACTGTATTTTTTTACAGTGTGACTATTGCTGATAATAAGTCTTAGTGCTTATAGAATAACTATTCTAGCCACACATTTAGGTTAAATGGTAAAATGAATACTAGCATTTTATAGTAATAGGGTATATGCAGAAGTATATGCAGTAACCTGGGTCAAACGCTTCCGGTGAACTCTATGCCGTTACAAAATCGGCACATTAAGGTTTGTTTCCTTTAAAAAGCAGAATCTTCACTGCCCTGATTGATATACGATATAACGTTGGTCTCAGAATGTACAAGAAGCACTGCAATAAATTACATTTTCCCGTGCCATGCCTTTAAAATCTGAAAATTTATTTTACCCCAGTATTTTCAATAGGGTTTCAGCGCTAGCTTGCTGATCCTGACGGCGCATGCATGTAAAAGACTTTTAATCTCTTTTTACACTTAAACAACTAAATGAACACTGAAGTCTATTTAACTGATTGTATTTTAATTACATTGAAACATCGATGCTGAAGGAACCTAATAAAATTGAAAAAATCACATTAATTGTTCACCAGAAGTTTATTGGTATGGGAAGAAACACTAGCTGTACCTTATTACTTGTTCCTATTTAATTCGTATAGTATTTAATGAAAGAGAAAATATAAGTTTTGCTTGCAACTTGGTTTATCACAGGTCAGTACAAATCAAATCAGTTGCCAAAAACCTTTTACACTAAATGCATTTGTGCCTTTCATAAAAATGCTATACTGTAAATAGGAAACACACATATATTTTATTGAAGAGCCTTGCATTCCTTGTGTTAACCATGATCTACAAATATATAATACATGAAGAGACAATGTGAATTTTAATAAGAGCAGTGTTTAGAATTATATAATCGGTCGACTTACTTTAAGCCTACGTTCTTTGAGAAGTACATTTACATCTTCAAACCTAATGAAATTCTGGACTTTATTGTCCAAATTGATCCAAATTCTGCCTAATTTTAAGGGTTTGACTGCTATTTAAAATTCTCTTTAGCATCTGTTCGGTTTGTTTGTCAAGCTGCATGCTAGTGTTAAATGACTGATGAGAAAAATGCCTGAGGTTGCTGTTGTTTGGATGGTGAGGCTCATTGAGTTCCTCTATAAATTTCTGCTGTTGACTGGCAAAAGTCAAAATTCCTTTTAGTTTTTTATTTGTTTTTATCATAATAATAATAATAATAATAATAATAATAATAATAATAATAATAATAATAATAATTATTATTATTATTATTATTATTATTATTATTATTATTATTATTATTATTATTTCAGAGGGGTGTCATCTACAGTCCTGCTGTTGGCAACAGTACAAACAGATGACCTCTTAAGTACTGCTTTCATTCTTCAGACACCATTTACTGTTTGACCATATGAATGGGAAACACTGTACATTGGTTTCCTGAAAATGAGTACACAGTGTGATTTTAGTTTGCGTGATGATAATGAATATTTCACATATATTTTGCCAAAATATTAAGGAAACATTTTACAATAAGGTTGTATTAATGTTAATTAATACATTTACTAACCTAAACAAACAATGAACAATCCAATTATTTCAGTATGTGTTCGTGTTCTTTAACTCATGGTGGACTAACAAGCATGGATTTGGATATCAATAATGCATCAGTAAGTGTTAAACTATAATTAAGAAATGCTGTGTTGTATATTATTTTTTCATGTTAGTAAATACATTAACTAATGAAACCTTATTGTAAAGTGTGACCAATAATATAAATATTTTGATATGATGATATATTGATAACATTTTGTGGTAACACCTAGCATAAAGTTTTTACTTTGTTAACATTAGTTGATTCAGTTACACTTTAGTGAGGACCAATTCTCACTTTGAACTATTAGTTTGCATATTTTCTGTTCATTAGTGCTTGTAATGCACATATCATGTCTTGTTCTGCATGCATATACTACATTGTTTAATTGTATCCTATAGCTAAACTTAACCACTACAACAACATCACTAACTATTTCTCCTAGTAGTCTCTTTACATCTGCTGTCCTTTGCCAGTTCGTCGCTTTCCAGTATCTTGTCGTGTCCAGTCTGGTCCAGCCCTGCTCTTCCCTGCCATCCCAGTTTGTTTGGTTGGTTGGTTTTGAAAATGTTTTCCCCTCTGATTTGGTTTTGTTTTCTTTTTATTATTAATAAACCCATTTGAGTTCGTGCACTTTAGTCCTTGTCCTTCCCTTTCCTGAAATGTGACACACTGTACATTATCAAATGTGAACAGAATGCTATTAGATTTAAAGTTAGTTAATTTAGTACAAATTACACTTTCAGAAATAATGATATGAAAACTGTCACTGGGGTGGTACCTTTTCAAAAGGTACACATTTGTAACACCTTTAATACCTCAAGGGTACATAGTACATAAAAAGTACAAAAGTGTACCTTTGTAAATGTTTAGGTACATTTACTAAGGTACACTTTTGTACTTTGTAAGGTATCAATATGGACCATTTAACTACAAATGTGTACCTTTTAAAAATGTTGCACCCCATTGACAGCTGCCATATCTTTATTTCTGAGAGTGTACTATAAATATGTTGGGTTTTAGGTTACAACATTTTTCAGTTTAACTAATGTTAACATTTAAAGTGTTACAGTTAAAGTTAATGTTGGTTAAATACTGTACACACACACACACACACACACACACACACACACACACACACACACACACACACACACACACACACACACACACACACACAAACATTTTAGTATTGGTGGTTTACAAGGACTCTCCACAGGTGTAATGCATTTAAAAATGCTTATTATATGGCCCTACTCTCATAGGGAACCTGTGCCAAAATTTAATATGACACCATTATGTTTTTATGTTTTATGTCACCATGTTGTTTAAGCATTTTAAATTACAAGGACACAAAGCACGTCCTCATAAACTACCTCAATGTTAAATTATAAATAATGTCATATATATGTATTACCTAGTTCATACCCATGTCATTATACACATTCCTAAACCACCACAACCAGTACACACACAAACACACACACACATTCATTCATTCATTCATTTTCTTTTCAACATAGTCGAATGTCACCACAGTGGAATGAACCGCCAACCTATCCAGCACCGGTTTTACGCAGCGGATGTCCCTCCAGCCGCAACCCATCTCTGGGAAACATCCATACACACTCACTCACTCGCACTCATACACTACGGACAATTTAGCCTACCCAATTCACCTGTACCGCATGTCTTTGGAGTGTGGGGGAAACCGGAGCACCTGGAGGAAACCCACGCGAACGCAGGGAGAACATGCAAACTCCACACAGTAACGCCAACTGAGCCAGCTGAGGCTCTAACCAGCGACCTTCTTGCTGTGAGGCGACAGCACTACCTACTGCGCCACTGCGTTGCCCACAGTACAAACAAACATGTTCAATTGAAAAAATAACAGGAAGGCATGCTTCATGTGTGAAGCATTACAAAGCATTTTTCCATATTTGTCCTACCATGTTTTAATCCTTGTCTTGTTTACCGTTATTGTTGTTTTATCTCCTGTCCTGTATCTAATTCTGTGTCTAATAAATGTTTTGTTAACATTTGTCTATGTTTTAGTTTTTTTTTTTTTTCAATTGAACTATGTTTGTTGGTTCTAACAATGTATTATTTCATAGTACCAATTTCCAAAAGAGTTTTTTTTGTTCACTCAACTTCAGACATTTTAGGTCAGTGCAACTTATGTTTTCAAAAGTTGAGTACACGTCAGCGACAATGGTGTAGTGGTTAGTGCTTTGACACGTGGCACTCCAGTCTTCACAGTGACCCAAGTTTGATTCCCGCCTTGAGGTCCTAAGTCGATCCTTCCCCTCTCTCCTCTCCCAACGCTTTCCTGTCTATACTCCCTACTGTCCTATCAGTTAAAGGTGAAAAATTATAATAAAAAATACACGAGTACACGAGAAAAAAATGAAAGGAAATAAGGATTATGTTTTTTTGTTCACTCAGCTTAGACAAAAATGTTCAGTTGGCACAACTTAAAAAGTTTTGTTACAGAGTAGTTGACCTCTTTAGAAAACTAATAATCTTAGGTTAAGCCAACTAAATGTTTTTGTATTACTGACAAATAATTGTAGGTTAGTGCAGCTGATGTTTTCGAAAGCTGAGTGAACAAGAAAAAGAGAAAGGATTGGGTTTTTTTTGTACTGACTTAAAAAAATGTACATTGTAGGATCAGGAATGTAGAATAAGATCACCCTTTATAAGTACTAATAAACAGCCAATATTTTAATAATAAGCTGGTAATAAGCCAGTAGTTAATATTGGGAATTGGTACTAAAATAGTTTCTACAAATCAGTTTGTTAAAATGCAGAGTTCATGCAGAAATCTTTTAAAACGGATCCTCATAAATCATCTAAATACAGTTTTGCAGATTTCCTCCAACTCTAAACTCCTGTCATTAATTTAACATATCCCTCACCTCATTTGTGTTCATTTGTTAAATATTTTGGGAAGTTTTGCATCCATTTAACACATTTTACCGCCTTATGAAATTCAGTCAGCCCACAGAATTCAGTCCAGAAAATGCAAACTAAGGCAGCAGATTTCCTCTGAGCCCACTAATAGCTCTCTCTTGCATTTAAATGCAAACATTATGTACAAGTACGCACGCAGCTTGTTCCGATGCTTTGCTCTTTTGTGATTGCCTATATTCTGTATTAGAATGAATAAAACGCACTAGTGGATCGCTACTGGGACCGTTGTAGTTATTTACTTAGACATGCGGTGTGAAAACGATGAGTACATTATGCACTGCCTTTTAAAATCTGCTGCCTTGCTGCCCAAACCTGATCTCCCCCTCTTTCTCTTTCCTATTCCTCCTCCTTTTGGCTGTGGGTTTCAGGGAGAAGCCGGTGAACGGGATGCAGCTCTTGGATGCAGTTATCTTTGCGGAGCAGGTTGCATTTTTGATGTGAGTTGCTGTGATGAAGTACTCCTGAAGAGGTTGTTCATCTGTTCTCTTCATTATTAGTTATGTCAGACAGTCGTTTAGACATCATTTGCCATGCTTGGCATTTGCTTATCTAGTTTTTAGCCTTCCAGTTGGTGGAGGCCTATTGTCGCTGAATGGCATAGGGACATTGCAGGGGAACGAGCAGTTTGGAGAGTGCAAGAACATCAGTCGAGTAACCAAAAAAAAGTCTTTGGTGCAAAACAGATTGATTGTATGTATTATCAAATGTCTGTTGGGTTATATGAAAACAGAAACATGTACACAATTCCTATGGAAGAGAGGCTCATGCTCCAATAGATAATAGCTTTTTTCATTTTTCTCTCTCATTAGGTCAGTGCTGTGTACATTGAGATGTTTAAAGGGCACCTATGATGAAAATAATCTTTTGGAAACTGTTTGGACAGAACTGTGTGTAGGCATAGTGTGTCCACAGTCATATTGGAGTGATAGAAACACAATAAGTCTCTTTTTTTATTTCCTGACATTAAAATAAGATTCAAATTACTCCTATTTGAGGCCCACCACAACGTGACGTAGGACTGCGGTTTCCCTGCTCACCGAATTGACTGACAGACACATATTAACATCTCTCTGTAGTAACACATATAATCATATCCATAAGACAGGACGTGCGCAAGGCAACTGGGATTAAAAGATCTGTTCAACTCTCTGTGATCATCAATCATCATCAAATGTGATCAAGAATGAGTTTTACAACAGTTTTTAAAACAGTGCATGTTTATAATAAAGACAGTAAAATCGCTATGGAATTCATCACCAAAGCCGCATAATGTCAGTACAATTATAAAGGCTTATTTTGTACATTAATATAACGAATGTCCATACAGCAGAGGGTATTTACGTGTATCCTGTCACATTTGCCGTGCAAAAACAGTGCAAAGCTAAACGTATGTGTGTGTGTAACGACGTTGTGTGCTCTACAAACTCTACAACAAATATAAAAAGTAACCGTTGATACAGTTCTGTAGCAAGAGAGTTCTGCTTCATTCTTGTTTATCACTGTGCTGTTTATCTACATAAAGCCTACAGCTCTGACACATGGGAACGGTGGGCAGAGAGAACCAGCTTTAAAGCCACAGGCAACAAAAACAGCTACAATTAATAGCTAACAATTAAAAATAAATAATCAGATGGGTATTCTGAGCGGAAACTTTACAGACACATTCTGGAGACACAAAAGATTTATATTAAATGGTGACGAAGAGTTAAAATAGGTGCCCTTTAAAGTAATCATATGCTACCCAGGGGTGCGTTTCCCAAAACCATCGTTAGCCAACTAAGGTCGCAAGTTCCGTCGTTACAAACATAGCTCTTTGATTTGCTGTTTCCCAAATCCATCGCTCCAACGAACATTCGCAAACTGCGTCGCAAACTTGAGCCCTTGAAACGACACCTCTGGAGCTGTAGTTAAAAGCATAGTTCCTGGCTGTGTTCTATTCCCACTTATCCCCCCTATACCCTATTCATTTAGAACATTCTAACATTCAAAGTTGGAATTATTAATAATAAAAAAGCATTAAGTTAATCTCTCTTAGGTGTAATTTGCTTTCAAAGTATTTTTACAGTTCAGTTTTAGCAAACTTCATGTTTACAATTGTGCTCCCTTCGCGGTGCACTTTGAAAACATTGATATCATTTTGAACACAGCCTCATGGCGAAAGCTATAGGTATATTTAAAAGCGGAAATTATGTTACGTCTCCAAAGCTTGTGAAAATAAAAAACATAGCATACGTTAATTCTTTTATTTTAGTGGGTTATTTATTAAGTATCTCTACTGTAAATGACATGGGCCTGTTGGTTAGAACTTTCTGCTGTGGTTTGATTGTGTCAAATTGTAATTTTTTAAAAATAAATAAACAATATCCTAAATAATCATCATCATCATCATCATCATCATCATTAATAATATTATTAAAGTAAATATATTTATAATAAATCGCCTCATTATTTATTTATATGATTTATATATGATATTAGAATAGTCTTAGCTTTTGTAAGGGATTTTATGTTATAGAATATGTAATGTTCAACTTATCAATAATATTAGTAAAGCAAACATTGGCCCTATATGTGCCATTTACATTTATTTTATTTAATATGGAAAGCGAGAGCATGTTTTTACCAAAACTAATATTGGATTTTATTTTAAATGCGTGTTTGTGTAAAACAATACAATTTGCACAAATAAATGATGGGGTTGTTCTCTAAAGAAGTTACTCCACCCCGTTTAGAGCATCATTATGGGCGTTTTACGTTATAACTAACGTGGTTCAAGCGATGGATCTGCGACAGAGAAACTAGGGGTTTTGGGAAACACTCGTCACTACATCGTTCTTTTGCCAAACGATGCATCGTACTATGATAGTTCAGCCGCGTTACGTCGTTGTTTGGGAAACGCACCCCAGTATGGCTAAATGAAATAACAGGTGGTATATAATGTCTGGTGCTGATATTAACAATATAAATGCAGAAAAATGTGAATAAAATAATTAGAAAATTTGTTTCAGACACGGAATATAGAAAGCAGAAAGGAGATGGGGAATTTTTTGTGAATATGTTCATTATTAATTAAGGATATTTAAAAACTTTTTTACTCATTTACAACTCATTTAAAATGTTCTACTTGGAATTGTGGATAATAATTTTGAGATTTCTATTTAGTAGAAACAATAAATTAGAAAACAGAAAGTTATAATTGTGCAAAAAACTGAATTATAAGATTTCTACTTTTAATTATGAGAGGAAAAGTCAAAAATGTAAGATCAAGAACCCCAATTATCTTGAAAACATAATTCCATACAAACCAGTAGCTGCTTCAAAGGACGTTTTACTGTGCCTACCTATCTTTTTTCATCTGAGGTTCTTTTCTAAATCATTACAGTGAGAGTACATACAGTGGGGAAATGTATATTGAACACGTCATGTTTTTTTCATGGAATAATGTTTCTAAAGAAGCTGTTGTCATATGATTGAACCAGATTTAAACTCCAAAAATACAAAGATAAAAAGAAAAAAAAAATTAGTTGTGTAATGGAGTGACACAAGGTGAAAGTACTGAACTACTGAAATGTATTTAATACTTTATATAAAGACTTTTTTTTTGGTGATGGCAGCTTATGACACCTCTCATTGGAAGAATGAAGTCACATGAATTGCTCAGGTGTGAGTTTTTCATAAACTTGTGTAAAAAATCTTGATGGTTCTGTTGGTCTCGTCTATCAAATCTGATCTTTAATTTGTATTTTCTATTGGATTCAAGTCAGGTGATTGGCTGGGCCATTCTACAGCTTGATTTTCTTTCTCTAAAAGCATTTGAGAGTTTCCTTGGCTGGGTCCTTTACAATGACGAAGGGCAGAGGATTGCTGAATAACTTGTGAGAGATATCAGCGGTTATCTGGGCTTTCACTGCCTTTCTACACCTCCCATGTGTTCAATACTTTTTTTTTTTTGTAAACTAATTAGTTTTGTTTTCTTTGCATATATGGATTCCTTTGGTTGTTACCAACATCTGGTAAAAATTCAATATGTATTTCCTCCACTGTACCTGAGTATATACATTTACAAGTAAACATAATGATAAATGCAGTTGATAGAAACACTACCATCAGTCTGCAATGTTGCAGTGACTGGATGACATGGTGCTGAGTGATTATATTTTCATATACCATGGTATTAACAGAAATAAAGACAGGTCACCAGAATTTGACCCCTGTTTCACCAGGTCTTTCTCTGGATGCTTTTGAGACAGGAGAAACAATATTGAATATCACTGTTATTATGTTGCAGCCTGGTGGTATTATATTGGGACAGATTTCCAATGATGGCTTGTTTTTTTCTACAGTGGAAAGGTAATAAACTACTGTTGTTATTGTAGTGTTATGACCCCTGTCCTCTCACAAAACCTCTATAGCATTTTATTATCTATATCTATTTATCAGCTGAAAGAAAATGTCAAACTTGCAGCAAACTTCTGAATTAGCCACGCAGAACTTTTACTGACAGAATCTTGTAAAGAGACCTAGATTTGAAAAAACAAACATATGTTTTTGCAAATTTTGCAAAAATATACGAAGCCATCTTTAATGTTTGAATTAAGGTTTATTGTCATTTTATACAAATGAATGATCTCAATTAAAATATTTTTGTTTGAATTGTGAAACTACTGTTATTGGTAGTTTATAAAATAAAACACAATTTAACTTTTTACTTATAACATATAGACTTGCAAAAAGAATGCTTTTTTATTTGGGGTTTTGTCTTGTTTCTAGTCCAAATATTTTATTAATAATAATAATAATAATAATAATAATAATAATAATAATAATAATAATAATAATAATAATAATAATGCAATCTTGTATTATTAATAAAATAAAAATATTTTATTTAGCATTTTCTAGCCAAGTAAAAACTGTTTTGTTTTAAATAATAAAACATAATAAATAATAAACCAAAATAAAGTGTGTTTTTTTTTCCCATTGAAGCAAGCAAAATAATATGCTAATGCAATAAGTAAAATATACTTATTTCAAACAAAAAACAAGATTATTTTGCTTACCCCACTGACAGATTATTTTGTCTCAGTAATTTTTTTTTGTCTGTTTAATTTTTTCTCAGAGCTTTATGATGTGGAAATTAACTTAATAGTAGTAGTAATAGGAGTAGCACACTGTAAAATCATCCATAAATTAGCAGTTTTCCATGTTTTGTGATTCATGTTTTTATTTTATTTTTTCTCATTGCTCATGCTCATTGCTCATGCTTTTGACTTGCATTATGAGATGTTGATCTTTCTTCTGACAACTTTTAACTTAAAAACATTGGACAAAGTGGCTTTAATAAACATTTTTTATAGTTTAAAATTATATATTGTCTGCGTTTGTGTTGTATATTACTGCACAAAAACCTTGTAATAAGCTGACAGTACATTTTCTATTATTTTACTAATGTATTTTATTCAACCCAGGCTCATTCTGAAAATGTACTGCTATATACATTTATGGAGAGCGCCAAATACGTCCAAGGAGCTACGTTTTTTTTGGAGTTTTTGTTTTCGCAAATCCTCCAGAGGTCACTGTGTATGCTTTTTGAAATCTCAAATTTCTCTCGCAAGTGCCATTTGCGCCTGTTGTTTTCACGTAAATCCACTAGAGACCACTGTTGACTGACTGTTTGACTGATTGAATGACTGACTGACTGACCGATCGACTGACCCACCCTCCTCCTTCCCTAAACCCAATCATAAGTGTTTCCAAAAGCACCGATTGACCCACCCACCTGCTTCTCTAAACCCAACCGACAGTTTTAAAAATCAATCCAAAAAAAAAAAAGCCCTCGCCTGATTTTTACCACGTTTTCAGATTTTACCACAATTTTCACCCTGTTATTTACTTGTTTATTTTATTTTTTAGCTTCTGTTTTTGTCGTACCTGCTTTCTGGAAATGTTCAGACTCGAACTACGTCATCGTGGTCAACTTCTCTCTGCGTCTCAAGTCTCATAGCGAGCTAACAAACAGGTAACAGCAGGAAAGCAGTCCACATCGAGGTAAGCGGTCAGCCGGTAAGCACGAAAAGGATCAGCATCATACTGCCCGGTAGCGTTCGTTTTAAAGACGAAATGCAGGCATACGTACTTCTGGCTAAATAATTTGTGATCTCCAGAAATGTATATAGGGCTACGTATCGCAATAAGAATCTAATTTTTAATGTAAAAAAGATAGCTACTGTAAAGTGTTTCATCATTCTGCTTTTTCAACACACTATCTCAAACAAACTAATATAATCGATGTTGATTTTTACTGATGAAAAGGAATACTGAAAAGTCACAACCTTCCTCTTTCTCTCCTCCCACAGTGACATTGAAATTATCATCTGACTCACCTTCCTTGAAAAGATGATTTCTGGACACTGAGTAGTCGTGCGCATGCAGCAACATCTCTGAAGGCTATGAACCTGAGACCAGCAAGCTTCATTCAGATGATGCATGAACATATAGTTCAGGGTGACTGGCCTTGCCTCGGAGCTTGCCAATGGCCAATCCCTACAGTAAATCCCAACACTCCATTTCCTCACTTCACCATCTCCATTTGCCTCCATGGAAACAAGGCAGCGGCATGTAGGCAAAGTGTATTCTGCTGATGTGTAATTACCCTGAAGGTAAGTTGTCTATTTTTCATCCAACCTTACCCCAATCAGCCCTGATGAGCCAATTTAGCTACGAGCATTTCACCAGCCAGCCACAACAAAAGAATATTTTAAAGATGGATGATAAAACAAGGTGTCCTGATGAAATAATTATCAGATGGGTACGATTAATTTCTGCACGCTGTAGTGATGAATAGAGCGTCACTGTAATTTCAAGAGCATCTTAGCATATCTGTTAAAACATGCATGCTTTTGCTGTTTGGGTTTTTCATTAATGTTCTGCTGTACGCTCATAATTAATGCCTCCCTTATTGAGCTGTTTATTTTCTCCCACTGTAAGGGTGAATCATCTTAACAGAGTGTTGCACCACATGCGTTTGTGCAATATCTGCTGAAGAGCATGTATAGCAAGGTGAAAAACGACAGAATATATTGAGTTGTTTATGTAAGGTTTGAATTTTAAAATGTATATGTTTTTTTAATATCTTTTTTTTTTATGATAAAGAATATGTAAGTTTAGTGACAGAAGAACTAACATTAAAACTGGTTTGTCAGTCATTGAGTGAATCTGATGTAAACGTTAATCAATTTATTTTTGCATTTTTAATAGTTTAAAATGATACATTGTCTGGGTTTGTGTTGTATGATGTATTTTATTCAACCCAGGCTCATTCTGAAAACATATCGATATATACATTTCTGGAAAGCGCCATATACGTCCCAGGAGGTAAGTTTTTTTTGCAGTTTTTGTTTTCGAAAATCCACCAGAGGCCGATGTGTACACTTTTTGAAATCTCAAATTTCTCTCTCGAGTGCCATCCACGCCTGCTCTCGACTGACTGACTGATCCACCCTCCTCCTTCCCTAAACCCAACCAGTAGTGTTTTCAAAACCACCGATTGACCCGCTCACTCATTTCTCTTAACTCTGTCACAAAGGTATACACAGGAGACCCAAATGCAAGTAAAAACAAGATGATTTATTAAAAGAGTCACAACTAGTATAGATCTCACCAGATATAATAGGGCAAGGATGACACAACAGAATACGACATGCCAACAGTAGTAAAGGTTCATCCGTGAACCAACGTCGTATAGCAGTCTCTCATGGATATCTCACCAGATATCGAGGGAAGGAAATGGTAGTGCTATGGAGCAGCTCTCAAGGAAATCGTCGAGTTTACCCATGGTAAAGTTCAATAGAGAAGCGGATTTGGGGTGAAGTCTCTCACAGATAATGTTGTCTTCAGAGCAGGCAGTAGTAACAACATCAAAGAAATGGAGACGAGCATAAGGTCCAAATGAAGCAGGCAATATCGGAGAGCTTCCACCAAAGGGAGCGAGAGAGTCTAACAGAGAGCAGACACAGAAGTGAACAAACAACGGACTGATAACACGAGACAAAACACTGAACATTTAAAGGCGCGGTAACGCGCAGCAGCTGTGGCTTAATGATAAACAGCTGATATGTATGAGTGGTAACAAGACACGTGACAACCCAGCTGATGAATGTAAACACACACATACACACACACCACGCGGTGAAAATCCAAACAAACACACCCAGTTCCCACACACACACACACATGCAAGAAGAACAGATAGATCACAACGGTGATAAACTCAACCGACAGTTTTAAAAAGCAATGCAGAAAAAGTAAAGCCCTCACCTGATTATTACCACATTGTTACCACATTCTCACCCTGTTATTTACTTGTTAATTAATTTTTTTGGCTCCTGTTTTTGTCTTACCCGCTTTCTGGAACTGTTTTTCGCCGGGCTCGAACCCCGCCGTTGTGGTCAACTATGTTTTTTTAATATCTTTTGTTTTTTGAGATGATAAAGAATATGTAAGTTTAGTGACACTAACGTTAAAACTGGTTTGTCAGTCATTGAGTGAATCTGATATAAACATTAATCAATTTATTTTTGCTATATTTTAATCTTTATTATTTGCTTAATTATATTACAAGGCACCCTGGGAGTCGTAAGTTGGGGTGGAAAAAGGATGACTAAGATGTTAGAACTGGCTCTAAATTGTAAAAAGAGAGACAACAATGACTTGATTAATAGCAAAGAAAAGTAATTTATTAACAAAAAACATAACTAGCAAAACTTTCCCAGAGATGGGATGCGGCTGGAAGGGCATCCGCTGCGTAAAAATGTGCTGGATAAGTTGGCGGTTCATTCCACTGTGGCGACACCAGATTAATAAAGGGACTAAGCCGACAAGAAAATGAATAAATGAATGAATGAATCAATCAATCAATAACTAGCAAAACACATTTAACCCTTGTGTGGTGTTCATATTTATGTAACTCAGCCACCGTTCACATGGGTCCGGAGGACCCACTCCACCAGATGTTTACTTCTTCCCAATTTCAAGTAATGTACACAGGATTATTGGTTAATATAGTTCCATTTATCTTTGTTATAGATTACATATATGAATTAAGATGCCACTCGTTTTTTTTTTTTCTCACTCTGTCAGCCCCATTGAACACCTTGCCTTTTTATACCAGCCTGTATAACACATGACTGGTAGAGTTTTACTTTGCACTTACTGCATGCACACTACCTGACAAGTCTTGTCATCGATCCCAGTTGTAAGAGCAACAAATAATAACTTGACTTCTACAGTAGTTGATCATTTGGAAACGTGGCAGAAGGTAGATTTTTACGCTGAATCATCTGTTGAACTGCATCCCAATCATCACAAATACTGCAGAAGACCTATTGGAACCCACATGGAACCAATAAAGTTTGGTGAAGGAAAAATCATGGTTTGGGCTTACATTCTGTATGGGGGAGATCTGCAGGGTGGATAGCAACATCAACAGCCTGAGGTATCGAAACGTTTGTGCTGCCCATTACATTACAAACCACAGGAGAGGGCGAATTCTTCAGCAGGATATTACTCCTTCCCATACTTCAGCCTCCACATTAAAGTTCCTGAAAGCAAAGAAGGTCAAGGTGCTCCAGGATTGGCCAGCCCAGTCACCAGAAATGAACATTATTGAGCATGTCTGGGGTAAGATGAAGGAGGAGGCATTTAAGATGAATTTCTGTTAAGTGACAGGACTTTTGTCTAAGCAAAGTCAGACCTTACTGTACTAATTAAATAATTCAAAGCATGATAATATTTTAATTTGGTAAAATAAGCATAATTTAGAGGCCTTTGCGTTTCATATAAGTCACTTCTGATACCAAATGATCAACTAGAAGTCAAGTTATAGGTGACAAGACTTTTGTCAGGGAGTGTATACTGTAGCTTATTAGTGGGGTTTGCCTTTAGGCAAAGTTCACTATTGTTATTCTCCATACTTATTATTAATGGGGTTTGCCATAGGCAAAGTCCATTCTTACTGTTCACTTTTCTTATGATTATTGTTTTTTTTCTTCCACACAAAATTTTGGCTCGTAACTAGTCCCGCAGTTTTTGCCCCAGACCCTTGAAAGTGGGGTCAAATCGTCCGGTTTTATCAGGAATGGTGTGCTATGACTTTTATAAGGGGTCGGGGGTTTTTGGGCCCCACAGGGGCCCAAAAACCCCTCCCAAAATCCCATTGACATAACATGGGAACAAACTTTGACACATCATAGCCCCAACAGTGAATTTCCTACAAATATGGGATTCACAACATCTCGAGAGGGTTGCTGCCTGAGTAAGAACATATCACACAAGGGGGTAAATGTTGCACCCCTGGGGTTCTAGGACGTCCCAAAGTTTCCCATTGACTTAACATGGCCCCATTGACTCCCATTCATTTTCTAGAACACAGCCCTGCACAGTAACAACTATTCCCGGAAATCGTCATAGCGCCAAGACTGAATTTCGTACAAATATGGGATTCACCACATCTCGAAAGGGTTACAGCACGCATAAGTACATACCCCGAAAGAGGGTAAATGTTGTACCTCTGGGGAGCTAGGGGGTCCCAAATCATCCCAAATCTCCCATTCACTTAACATTGAGCCGAATTTTGACGAATCACTGCGCAGAGTGTGAATTTCTTAGAAATATGGGATTCACAACATCTGTAGGGGGTTGCAGCCTAGGTGGGAACATACCCCGAAAGGGGGTATAAGTTGTACCCCTGGGGTGCTAGGACGTCCCAAAGTGGTCCCATTGACTTAACATGGCCCATTGACTCCCATTCATTACATTGACTCCCATTATAAATGTCACATATCAATCACATTACATAGCAGTGTCATACAGACTTGGGGGTGGGCTTATTTGACTTAGGCAACCAACCAGCATCTCAATATGATAATGAAGCTCTCAAGCCACGCCCCCCAAACCTTTTAAGGACCCTTGATAACTGCCTCATTGACTTAACATGGGCAGGGACGTCCCATTGCTGATCTCATTGACTTCCATTATAAATGTCCCACATCAATAACATTATATAGGAGTGTCATAGAGACATGGGGGTGGGCTCATTTGACTCAGGCAACCAATCAGCATCTCAATATGATAATGAAGCTCACAAGCCACGCCCCCAAACTGATCCCATAGACTGCCATTATAACTGGCCAATCATATCTTTGCATAGCAGTGTCCTATAGACTTGGGGGTTGGCTCATTTGACTCAGACAACCAATGAGCATCTCAATATGCTAATGAAGCTCATAAGCCATGCCCCAAAGTGATTTCATAGACTGCCATTATAATAGGCTTTCATGCATATCTTTGCATAGCAGTGTCATACAGACATGGGGGTTGGCTCAAATGACTCAGACAACCAATGACCATCTCAATATGATAATGAAGCTCACAAGCCACGCCCCCAAACCGATCCCATACACTGCCATTATAACTGACCTACATGCATATCTTTGCATAGCAGTGTCCTATTGACCCTATTGGGGTTGGCTCATTTGACTTAGGCAACCAACCACACCCAACTTCACTCTGTAACCACGCCCATAACAACAAAACAGAGTACCCTAGCAACCATTTATCAACAGCTATATCTCAGCATCAGAACATCGTAGAGACATGGGGATTGGCTCGTTTGGCTCATGCTAGCAAACAGAACTTCCTGTATGCTACA
Source organism: Danio kyathit (assembly GCA_903798195.1). Lineage (NCBI taxonomy): Eukaryota > Metazoa > Chordata > Actinopteri > Cypriniformes > Danionidae > Danio > Danio kyathit. Next base: position 43,882,547 of record LR812524.1, read on the forward strand.
CATGCTAGCAGTGACTAGCTACATGCTAATATTGACTAGCCAAGTGCTGTAACTTGCTAGAACTGCTTACTAAGTATAAATAAATGACCAAGCATGTATGTGAGCCTTGCCTATTAACAACCTAGGGTACCCTAGCAACTGCCTAGCAACCACCCAAATTACCCTAGCAACCGCCTAGCAACCACCTAGCAACCACCTAGTAATGCCTCAGTAAGTGCCTAGCGACCACTCAGGACACCCTAGCAACAGCCTAGCAACGCCTTAGCAACCACTCAGAATACCCTAGCAACCACCTAGCAACACCTTAGCAACCGCCTAGCAACACCTTAGCAACCACCTAGCAACCACTTAGGACACCCTAGCAACCGCCTAGCAACACATTAGCAACCGTCTAGTAACCACTCGGGACACCCTAGCAACGCCTTAGCAACCACTTAGGACACCCTAGCAACCGCCTAGCAACACCTTAGCAACCACCTAACAACCACTCAGAACACCCTAGCAACCGCCTAGCAACACCTTAGCAACCACTTAGGACACCCTAGCAACCGCCTAGCAACACCTTAGCAACCGCTCAGGACACCCTAGCAACCGCCTAGCAACGCCTTAGCAACCGCTTAGCAACCACTTAGGACACCCTAGCAACCGCCTAGCAATGCCTTAGCAACCACTCAGAACACCCTAGCAACCACTTAGCAACACCTTAGCAACCACCTAGCAACCACTTAGGACACCCTAGCAACCGCCTAGCAACACCTTAGCAACCACCTAGCAACCACTCAGAACACCCTATCACCGCCCTAAACTGCCTATTAACCACTGAGAACACCCTAGCAACCGATTAAAATGCATTGTAGCCCATCGATTTGCCACGCAAACCCCATTCACATTTTCTTTAGGAAATGTACAATTCTAGTTATTATTCTTCTTCTTCCGTGCGTTTTTTCGGCGCGTAACTAGTCCCGGAGTTTTCGCCCCAGACCCTTGAAAGTGGGGTCAAATCGTGCGGCTTTATCGGGAATGGTGTGCTATGACTTTTATAAGGGGTGGGCGGATTTTTGGCCCCGCAGGGGCCAAAAATCCGCCGAAATTTCCCATTGACTTAACATGGGAGAAACTTTGACACATCATAGCGCCAAGACTGAATTTCGTAGAAATATGGGATTCACGACATCTTGAAAGGGTTGCAGCCTGAGTAAGAACATACCCCGCAAGGGGGTATAAGTTGTACCCCTGGAGTGCTAGGACGTCCCAAAGTGGTCCCATTGACTTTACATTGGTCCCATTGACTCCCATTCATTTTCTAGCACCCCGCTCCCCTCACAAAACTCCCCGCATTGCGGAGCCAACTGGGAATTTCGTAGAGACATGGGATTTACCACATCTCGAAAGGGTTGCAGCCTGAGTCAGAACATACCCCAAAAGGGGGTAAATGTTGTACCCCTGGGGGGCTAGGGGGTCCCAAATCTCCCATTGACTTAACATGGAGCCGAATTTTGACACATCACTGCGCCGAGTGTGAATTTCATAGAAATATGGGATTCACCACATCTGTAGGGGGTTGCAGCCTAAGTGGGAACATACCCCGAAAGAGGGTATAAGTTGTACCCCTGGGGTGCTAGGACGTCACAAAGTGGTCCCCATTGACTTAACATTGCCATTGACTCCCATTCATTACATTGACTCCCATTATAAATGTCACATATCAATCACATTACATAGCAGTGTCATACAGACTTGGGGGTGGGCTTATTTGACTCAGGCAACCAACCAGCATCTCAATATGATAATGAAGCTCTCAAGCCACGCCCCCTCAAACCATTTAAAGACCCTTAATAACTGCCTCATTGACTTAACATGGGCTGGGACGTCCCATTGCTGATCCCATTGACTTCCATTATAAATGTCACACATCAATAACATTACATAGGAGTGTCATAGAGACATGGGGGTGGGCTCATTTGACTCAGGCAACCAATCAGCATCTCAATATGATAATGACGCTCACAAGCCACGCCCCCAAACTGATCCCATAGACTGCCATTATAACTGGCCTACATGCATATCTTTGCATAGCAGTGTCCTATTGACTTGGGGGTTGGCTCATTTGACTCAGACAACCAATGAGCATCTCAATATGATAATGACGCTCACAAGCCACGCCCCCAAACTGATCCCATAGACTTCTATTAAAATAGGGCTAGAGGCATATCTTTGCATAGCAGTGTCATACAGACTTGGGGGTGGGCTCATTTGACTTAGACAACCAATCAACATCTGAATATGATAATGAAGCTCACAAGCCACGCCCCCAAACGGATCCCATAGACTGCCATTATAACTGGCCTACATGCATATCTTTGCATAGCAGTGTCCTATAGACTTGGGGGTTGGCTCAATTGACTAAGACAACCAATGAGCATCTCAATATGCTAATGAAGCTCATAAGCCACGCCCCCAAATCGATTTCATAGACTGCCATTATAATAGGCTTTCATGCATATCTTTGCATAGCAGTGTCATACAGACATGGGGGTTGGCTCATATGACTCAGACAACCAATGAGCATGTCAATATGATATTGAAGCTCACAAGCCACGCCCCCAAACTGATCCCATAGACTGCAATTATAACTGGCCTACATGCATATCTTTGCATAGCAGTGTCCTATTGACTTGGGGGTTGGCTCAGTTGATTTGGGCAACCAACCACACCCAACTTCACTCTGTAACCACGCCCATGGCAACTAAACAGAGTACCCTAGCAACCATTTATCAATTGCTATATCTCAGCATCAGAACATCGTAGAGACATGGGGATTGGCTCGTTTGGCTCATGCTAGCAAACGGAACTTCCTGTATGCTACACATGCTAGCAGTGACTAGCTACATGCTAATATTGACTAGCCAAGTGCTGTAACTTGCTAGAAATGCTTACTAAGTATAAACAAATGACCAAGCATGTATGTGAGGCTTGCCTAGTAACAACCTAGGGTACCCTAGCAACTGCCTAGCAACCACCCAAATTACCCTAGCAACTGCCTAGCAACCACCTAGCAACCGCCTAGCAACGGCCTAGTAATGCCTCAGTAAGTGCCTAGCGACCACTCAGGACACCCTAGCAACAGCCTAGCAACGCCTTAGCAACCACTCAGAATACCCTAGCAACCACCTAACAACACCTTAGCAACCACCTAGCAACCACTTAGGACACCCTAGCAACACCTTAGCAACCACCTAGCAACCACTTAGGACACCCTAGCAACCGCCTAGCAACACCTTAGCAACTGCCTAGCAACCACTTAGGACACCCTAGCAACCGCCTAGCAACGCCTTAGCAACCACCTAGCAACCACTTAGGACACCCTAGCAACCGCCTAGCAACACCTTAGCAACCACCTAGCAACCACTCAGAACACCCTAGCAACACCTTAGCAACCACTTAGGACACCCTAGCAACCACCTAGCAACACCTTAGCAACCACCTAGCAACCACTTAGAACACCCTAGCAACCGCCTAGCAACACCTTAGCAACCACTTAGGACACCCTAGCAACCACCTAGCAACACCTTAGCAACCACCTAGCAACCACTTAGGACACCCTAGCAACCGCCTAGCAACACCTTAGCAACCACCTAGCAACCACTTAGGACACCCTAGCAACCGCCTAGCAACACCTTAGCAACCACCTAGCAACCACTCAGAACACCCTAGCAACCGCCTAGCAACACCTTAGTAACCACCTAGCAACCACTTAGGACACCCTAGCAACCGCCTAACAACACCTTAGCAACCACCTAGCAACACCATAAACTTAACATTGGCACAAAATGGCTGACATTGGCACAAAATGGCTGACATCCAAAAATCCCCATAGACTTAACATAGGCACAAAATGGCTGACATTGGCACAAAATGGCTGACATCCAAATTTCCCCATACACTTAACATTGGCACAAAATGGCTGACATTCAAAAATCCCCATAGACTTAACATAGGCACAAAATGGCTGACATTGGCACAAAATGGCTGACATCCAAATTTCCCTATACACTTAACATTGGCACAAAATGGCTGACATTCAAAAATCCCCATAGACTTAACATAGGCACAAAATGGCTGACATCGATATCTTGATTAGAGAGTCGTAGAAGCTTGGGGGTGGGCTCGTTTTACTCGGCCTATCAAGTCGGTGTTAAGTAGTGACATAACAAATTTCTAGACACTCCCTAGCAACCACTTATAGTACCCTAACAACCACATGACAATATAAAAAAGCCCTATTTCAGCACAGGAATATCATAAAAAGACAGGGTTTGGGTTGTTTTGATGCAGGCTGATAAAATCGCTTTTGTTTTCGCTAATTAAAATGGCGTTGCCACAGCATAGCAACCATTTACAATACCCTAGCAACTACATAAACACATGAATTTGGCCATTTCTCCCCAATAACTGCTATTGGGCAGTTCAGTGATTCATTTTACCCCATCGATTTGCCACGCAAACCCCACTCACATTTTCTTTAGGAAATGTACAATTCTAGTTGTGTATACTATCCATCTTGAGTCCACACCCAAGCAGTCGTAGCAGGATATTGCCCTCAAATTCAAAACATATACTCAGGAGACCTGTTACTTTTCTGTATTGCTCCAGGACTAATTCCATATATTTGTTTATTTATTTTTTTTTTGATATTAAGCATCTATAACTTCTTTTGCATTTTGAGCATTATAAACTCTAGAAGATGGATAGTAAAGCCCAAAGTGTCTTCTTTCCAAATATACATAAACTGTGAATGTAGACCAAATTCTTCAGCAACTGTTACTGTTTTAGTTTGGGAAGGTCATTTTTGAGAAAATGCCTCTGATGGTGAGGGAGAGAAGGACACCAATATATCCTCTTAAACTTGTGCTATCTTCATCAAATTTAAATATAAACTCATGAGACACTTGGATTCAAGGCATATGTTTTTTCTAACTTATTACATTAATGTTTTTCTATGTTTGTATAAGAAAAACAATTATTGAACACAGTACAATTTTTCTTTCTCATTACTTCATAATGTATAACTTTTCATATTTTTTAGCATGAAACTTTCTAGATGGACTACAGTAAAGCTCAAAGTGTCTTCTTTCCAGTGAGACCTATTTTTTGTTTGTAACTCAATGTTCAAGAACTGTTACCATATAAAATTAGGTAGTCAGAGATTCAATTAACAAGAACGTTTACTGAATATAGTCTGCAGTTTGATCAAGCAGAAGCCAGCCTCAACACTTGCTTGCTTGTAGGTCACTCTGCTTTACAATCTCAAAACATCAACCATTATACTCTTACATAACATTATTAGCCGTGTCATACATATAGGTGTTTTAACCTGATTGGTTAGAAATAGATTTAGAAAATGTCCATGTGCATGTGTACAAGATCTCAATATCTCAAGCATACAAACGTCAGACAGCCACTTCAGAGCTGACCCCAGACCTGTGAAATGATCCAAAAATGAATAGAACATACACACAAAGTACAGCCTCTTACTCAAGCCCATGCTATAAAACAGAGTTTTACTTTTATTTTTAGTAAATCTAAAATATTTTTAGAGTGCTGGCTAACAGTAAGGTACCCATTAATGACCTACAATTTCCATACTTTTACCCAGGGTCTAGTGACCCAAACAATATAATTGTGTAAGGGGGGTATGGTGTATGGCAATTAAAAATGGTTCTGGTTTATGTTCTTTATAAAAAATGAGCCAAAGCCAATGAGTCTGAGATAAAAAAACAAAAAAAACAATGACAAATCAGTTTTATTTTGATACAAATTTATACGAGGGTTAAAGCAAACAATTTCAGTATAAATGGAAATCAGTGGGAAGTGGTGTATGCACGGTAGTGAACTGAGCTCTTGATCCAAAATGAAATCAAAAGAACAAAACGGTAAGCAAAGTCTGGCTAGCCAAATCATCCAAACCAACTCCTTCCTTATGAAATGCTGCGTCTTCATACACAACACTGTAAAAAAAAAATCTGTAAATTAAGAGGTTCCATATTTTGTGATTTACATGGGGTTTTCTGTTTATTTTCGATTGTGAAATGCATTATGGGAGTTTTATTTAGGCTCTGTCCACTTTTGATGTTGACAAATCAACTCTGCAGTTTTAACAAAGTGACTTTTATTGACATTTTAGTAGTTTGAGAAAATAAAAAAATATTGGGAAAATTTCGAACAAATATATAGATAATAATCTGTAAAATAACAGAAAATGTACTGGCAGCTTTTTACCAGGTTTGTGTACCATACAATTTTAGTTTTTGTAACACCAACCCAGACAATATATCCCTTTAAACTAATAAACATTTCAATAAAAGTCCCTTTTACCAACTTTTCAACATCACAAGCTTTTTGGGGAAAGATCAAGGATCCATAATACAATTCAAAATAATTATTAAGTGGGGAAAAAAAAACATGAATCACAAGATACAGACAACTGCCAAATTACAGTTTTTTTTACAGTGTATGACCTCCAAAATATTAATCTGAGCAATTCTAATATTCATTTGTAAACACTGTGTTCACAGAAAGTTCAGCAGCAGGTCCACATTGTAACTAATAAACCAAAAATCAAAAAAAAAACAAAAAAACATTAGTTATATACATTTTTAATCTCCTTGGAGATACTTGAGGTGCCACATTTATAGTATAAAATATTAAGTATAGTATCTATTCTATTATTGCACAATTTAGACACAAAAACTCTGCCGCATTATGGATACAAATCATTAACAGCATTTTAATCATTAATAGACTAATAAAAATATTCATCTTCATAATACTGTTGGTTGTTGTTTCATCTTTTAATACTGTTGGCTGATTTTATATCAGTGATTTGTCAACAATTACTTAGACTTTTTTGTTTAATTAAGAAGTGATAAATGGCATGGATCATGAATAATGATAACAGGCTCCCCATACACTGTCTTTGCATAGGGCCCTAGAATCTGGGCTACACCCCTGCATGACACTATGATGTTTTCTGGCAAAAAAAAACTGCAGCACGTCGCTGGAGATCTGCCGGTCCTTCTTCTTTCAAGCAGAAAGCTCTGCTGATGTTTTTGCATAATGATGCATGAAATAATGTGCAACTTATCTCGTTTGCAATTTTCCTATCTGCATCTTTTTAAATGTGTAAACTTATCAATGTGTTGCAAATTAAAGCCATAGTTCATTCTAAAATGAACATTCTTTCACTATCATGAATGTAACTTTGTAAACCTGTATGATTTTCTTCTACAGTATGTGGAGTGAATTTTTTTTTTTTTTTTTTTTTAATATCTTGGCTGCTATTTTAATATAATTAAAGTTAATGAAGACTGGGGCTCTCAATCTCCAATATGACATACAAGTTTTATAACAATATCCCATAAGGCTTGTGTGCTATTTTCCGAGTCCTGTGATGCCATGTTGAAATTTGTGTCATAAACAGACTGAAATCAATACTTAAAATCTTGACATCCACACTAGGTCTTCCTGGCCTGTTTGTAAGAGTTCAAATGAGGAATAAGTATCCTTTTCAGTTCACAAAACCAGTTCTTACAGAGCAGATTGTCATCATTTCAACTTAATTTAGAGACATTTAGAGAGAGATTTAGTTTCAGCATAGTTTAAAGTATATCATTGGAGGGAATATTACTAGTAGATAAAAAACTTTGTGGTCTGTGTTGTCATATAAATTATACTTTTTGATAAAACCCTTTGAGTTTGATGCCTGAAAGATTCTCTATTTGTTGTGAAGAGCATCCAGTAGGCCTAAATTATTCAACCTTACCCTTTTATCCTTTTTTTCACAGAATATTGGAAACCATGGGTAAAATCTGAAACAGCATAATGACAGTACTTTCATTTTTACTCCTTAAAAATACTTAATTTCAGTAAATGAATCTGTTTGATAAAGTTTTGATGATTAACTGTAAAGTAACAATGTAATTGTTTAGAATTTAAGTGAAATTATATATGAAAGTAAAGATAAAATGTACAGATAAGACACTTAATACAGCAGTCGTTATACTATGATAAAATAAATGACAAAAAATACAAAAAAAGGTCTAAATATTTTAATCTATTGGCTGTCAAATTTATTGAATTAATCACTTTATTCTTTCATTTTAAAATGAATTCATTTTAATTTGAAATTAAAGTCTTTATTTGTCTTTCGGGTTCATAGTTTCTTTTGCTTCCAGGTACAGTATGTCTTTTTCAGTCACTGGCTTGGATTTATTACTTATTCAAGACATGTAAAATTAAGAAAAATTAATAATAAAGAACAAGAAGCACAAGGTCAAACTTCATTGAATCTGAGTCTTCATAAATGTGTAATACAACTTCTTTCAGAGCAGAATAAAAAATAGATAGATCTTGTCAGGCATATTTAGAACAGGAATAATTTGATAGCTGTCAGGAATCTGGAAGTACAGTTCAAATCCCTGGATTTGATCTTACCTGCCTCTTTCATCGAAGATGCACTAAAATGTGACCTGAATTTACTATGGACAGGTATCCCAGAATGCATCCTGAAGAAACCAATGAGCATCAGTGGTGAAAATGTAAACTGTGAAAAATGTTCACAAAATGAAGTTTTAGAACGTTTTCAGGTGAGAATTTAGTTGTTTTCAACTTTTTTTTTGTCATATTTATAAAAGCATATATAATAGCACCTGTTTGAAAAGTTACTTCAATGTATTTGGAGTCATTGGTGAGATGAGAACAGTGAAAACTGGCTCAGAGCAGCCTTACCTTGGCCAGTGCTTTTGGCATTTACCGCTGGATCAGATCAGAGTTGCATACTTTTTGTTATTAATTTGCATGGTCTGAACTACCAAGGGGGCAAATCTGAACTCTGCATACTTGTTTTTAAGAAATGCCTTCTGTGTGTTCAAAATCCCATACTGGACAATGAGCGTTATTGTTGTTTTTTAATGTTACATGTGTAAAAAAAAAAAAAAAAGATCAGAATTAATATGAATATGCTTATATGAATGAATGAAATGCACACATACTGCATCCTCCATGTTGTCATTCATTCACTCCCATTTTTCCCATTATTCACTTTCCAATTTTTACATTTTGTAATTGGGAATACAATGAATACAGAGATTTTGAACATAATACTAAGCTTGCATTTTTCACATGCCATAGAGTAACATTGTACAGTATGAGATTTTTGGATGAAGTTCATGTTTTTGAGTTTGTCAGATCTGAGTGTTGTCATATTGTCTCCTTCTGTGAGTTGTATGATCCTTTTGCTCACTTCTGTTTCCTGTCTAGTAGGGATTGCCATTGGTTAGTTGCTTCAGGCTCTGTTTGTGATGTTTTTCTTTTTTTTTTTTTGCTCAAGATGATATGGAATCTGCTTTACTGGACCCTCTGTTTGATTTCCTTATGCAGTTTTTATCTGTCTCGTCTGTGCTGTGATTTTGCACCTATATTGTACCTACTAACTTCCATTAAAATATCATAGCAATAACATATTCCCACACACTATTTAAGCTTCAAAGTGCAGCCCCAAAATGCTAATCAACTGCCATTTGAAACCTTTACACTTTGCCACCATCCTTTAAACCACTAAGTGTTTTTTCTAGTCATTTTGACCCAGGACCACAAATCATGAGGGTTCAAATTTGAAAATTGAGATATATCAATCTCAGTGTTGGGGAAAACAACTTTTGAAAGTAATGCATTACAATATTGGGTTACTCCACAAAAAAGTAACTAGTTATGTTACTTATAGTTACTTCTTATGGTCAGTAATGTGCTACGTTACTTTTGCGTTACTTTTTATTACCTGGCTGAGGCTTGATCTCTTTCAGAACTTGTTTCTTTTTCTTTCTTTTTTTTTAAAGAGGAGCTCTGCAGTTAACAACACACTGTATAACCTACTCCTTTATTTACCTTTAAAAAACACATTAAAAATATTTATATATATTTTAGGATAATGTTATCTGAGAACTTCCTGACCACAGAGCTATACATGCCATATATATACCGTATATATATATATATATATATATATATATATATATATATATATATATATATATATACAGATTATTGAAAGTTTAAAGCCATGTGTTTGCTACTTTTGTACTATTTGTCTTATGTAAAATCATTGTCCATTGAGACAATCCTCATTTCCTTTTCTTTAATGCCTTCAAAATAATGAACACATTCTCTCATTGACTGCATAATTCAGACTACTTTAAACAAATTAACTTTAAAAAGTGACTTAAATATTGCTTATATTTTAAAAGTAATGTATTACTTATTTGTTACCGTAATATTACTAAAGTAATATTATTATGTAACTCACATTACTTGTAATGCATTACCCCCAACAGTGAATCATAAACAATCTGTACATCCAATGCAATCTCATGGCAATTCGTAACTTTTTGATTTAGTGGCTAATTCGTTTGAATTCGTACAATCTAATTCGTACAAATTAGTAAGATTTGCTCATCACCCAATGACGGTTGGGGTTAGGGGTGGGGTTGGGTGCCACACCTCCTTTTTAAAATCGTACATTTTCATACGACTAAACTTGTACGAATTCGTACGAATTAGCCACTAAACTGACAAAACGTAAAATACTTATGTTTCCTTGTGAGATCAGGCTGGTACATCATCTGAAAGATAAGAAAATAAGCCTTTTGTTAGGTTAAGGTTTGTTAAGCTACAACTATTTGAAAATCTGACATCTGAGAGTTCTGAAAATCAACATATTGAGAAAATATTGGGTCATGATGACTTGGTCAGTTGCCATTTCTGTGTGGAGTTTACATGTTCTCCCCCTGTTCGTGTGGGTTTCCTCCGGGTTCTCCGGTTTCCCCCACAGTCCAAAGATATGCGCTATAGGTGAAATGAATAAGCTAAATTGGCCGTAGTGTATGTGTGTGAATGTAAGAGTGTATGGGTGTTTCCCATTGTTGGGTTGCAGCTGTAAGGGCAACTGCTGCATAAAAACATATGCTGGATAAGTTGGCGGTTCATTCCACTGTGGCGACCCTTGATTAATAAAGGGACTAAGCCAAAATCAAAATGAATGATTGAATGAAAAGGATGTTTACAAAATATCTTAATGGAAGATGATTTGTACTTAATAGTTAACTCCCCCATGGCACGTTTCCGAAGTGTGGTGATAGCATAGGCATAGACATTCTGGGTGTAAGCTAATGCAAAAATGTTTAAGTTTCTAAAAATGTTAATTTGTTACACATGATTAACATGAAATGTAAACAATCGTTCAGTACACCAAATTAGCTTTGCAGGAACATCAAACATAAACCATCTATGATCTAGTTTAGCTATGGTAGAGTTAAACATTGATTGCAGAAGTATTAAAAACCATAATATTAATACATGAGCAAGAGACTTGTTACAAAACACCTGATTACACATAAAGAGAGAATAAAGGTTTACATTAAAAGTATACGTCTTAAGCAAGTTTGACCAGGTTTGACCAGGTCTCTGCGTGTCCATTTCCTTCCTTTATGTCGTAAATACCTTGGAATTTGATTACACACTGACCATCCTGTCTTTTTCTGGGTAGGAGAGGTTGATGGTGTATCATTTGTGGAATAAAGTAAAATAATTATGTGTCTGATCAACCATATTCATTACAGTTGTATATATTTTAATAAATATAGGCAAGAATAAGTACTGTATATGCCGTTTACTTGGACATCTGTTAGTCTAAATGACAAAGAAACACTATTTCACCCAGCGTTTGACAGTTTTACCCATGACATTTTACTTGCATTTAACTATCTGTAATTGCTTAGTGTTCAGCCATTAACCTTGTAAACTAGAATTTGTAAAACTTCTATTGAAGTGTATGGCAAGATATCTTTTTTTTTTAGTTCAGCTGGCTTTGGAGACATCCAGTGATTTACAATATGTGGAGAAATGTTTATCCCGTTTTCTAATCAGCGTGTCATCGTTTTCTTGATACAGAATGTTATTTCAGCCAATTACAAATTCAGCGGGATGATGAGATGCAGTTTTATAAAGACTTTGCTCAGGCAATTCATCTTCAATTGACAAGGGTAAAGTGCTTTTTTTTCTGTCCGAGCAGCCAAATTCTCACTATTATTGCCCGCTTCTGTGTCTTACATGTTTTTTAGTATATCACAACCAGCGCCGACAAATTGGATTTCAGCAATAACCCCAGTCCTTCTGAGAAAGCCTGTAAATATAATGATTACTCACTGAAGCACTTGCATCAGTGCTGTCCGTCTCTCGCCACTTAACCTCACAAAATATATTCACTTCATCAGGATATTTTATATACAACAGTACACCCTGACATCATTCATTTTGCCCAGAGAGAGTAATTATTTCCAGTGTCCACAGCAAGCTACAGATCTGTGACATTTTGCTCCATTATCATAGAAAGCTAATGTCAACACACCCACACACACACTAGTCTAGGAGAAAACTAATATCGAGCCAATTTTGACATAATTACCTGCAAGGGAAGGAAACAATTTAGTAGTGGGGTTTATCTATTTGCATGGTGTGCAGGAAGATGTAACTGGGGTAAACGCCATTAAAAAAGGCAGTTTTGTTATTTTCTTTCATCGTTCTCTTAAAACCTTCATTATTCTTCACCCGGAGTAACTCTGCGACCGTTATTACTGGTAATAATTCAGCAAGGGTACAATTTAGTGGAATCTATGCTCTGCGGATTATTAAAAGGTTTGCTTGCATTGCATATCTACCAGCAAACTGGGCAGCAGCTGGCCTTTTAAGATTTTTTACTTTAAAAGAAGGCATGTTGAGTTCAGAAATGTGTTTTAAAGATGCTCACAAGAAAGGCTGTAGCATTTCTAAATACACATAGCTTGTAAATCCACTGATGATAGGCTCATTTTGATGTGCAAAATTCATCTCTGATTGGCCTTCTCGCAGTTAGTCACTAATGCGAAAACCAATTTGCATCAAACATCATTTGCATGGTGTGAATATAATTATGAGTCATAGAATTGTCAGACCACAGCATCCTTCACTGCAGAAAACACCCACTGAAGCCTAGCACAGGTTTGATCCCAAGTTCATCAGAATTATCCCATACTGATATTGCATTTGCTCTCATTGTTTTGACACTGCTCATCTCCTGACTTATTGTAATGTGTTAAGCTTGAAAAAAAGCTACAGTACATGAATATGAATGGGAAAGCAATCAGGCTGTCAGGCGTTGTCCATCGGGAGGATGTGGGAGAAAGGTGCAAATGAACTGTGATGGCTTTGGAATATGTAAATACTGCTTACAGTTGAATGACTTTATTGTGTTTGTCTTCTTAAACTATAACAAACTGCTAGACTGTAATGGTGTAATTATATTTAAACTGTCCTTGGTTTAGTTTGTACAACACATACCAAGGTGCAGTGGTATCAGATTGCTAAAAATCTGGGTGCATGTATAGTCATGAATTACTTTCCATGAGCATCTGCAGGGTTTCAGCAGCGAGCACACAAAGAAACCTGTCTAGGCACACAAATGTACACTTATTGGGTGCAGGGTTACCAGAAAAAAAAAAGATAAAAAGACATACAGTTAAGATCAGAATTATAAGCCAACCCTGTTTATTTTTTCCCCCTATTTCTGTTTAACAGAGGGAAGATTTTTTTCAACACATTTATAAACATAATAGTTTTAATAAATAATTTCTAATAACTGATTTATTTTATCTTTGCCATGATGACTGTAAATAATATTTTACTAGATATTTTTCAAGACACTACTGTTCAGCTTAATGGGCAATTTAAAGGCTTAACTAGGTTAATTAGTTAAGGTTAGGGAAATTAGGCAAATCATTGTATAACAGTGGTTTGTTCTGTAGACTATTGAAAAAAAATAGATTAAAGGGGCTAATACTTTTGACCTTAAAATGGCCTTAAAAAATTTAAAACTGCTTTTATTCTAACCAAAAAAAAAAAAAAACAAATAAGACTTTCTCCAGACAAAAAAATATTATCGAAAATACTGTGAAAATTTCCTTGCTTTGTTAAACATCATTTGGGAAATATTTAAAAGAGAAAAAAAAAGTCAACGAGGGGCTTAGTCTTACATTGCGTCGAGTGGCTTATTGTGTTATTAACTAAAGACTGATCTTTAATTATAACATTTAACAATCAGATTCTTGAAGTAAATACTTCCTTTTCTCTATAGTGAAACTGATTTATGACAACTACTCACAAAACTTTTAGGTTATATCTGAAATGAGCTCCTTTTTTTTAAATCATCATGTTTAATAGCATAATTTGTGGGTGAAAATTACATTACCCACCATTTGATCAGTAAACTCAATTCTTGTAAGTTCCCAAACTACTCTCAAACAAATATAAAAACAAGTTTATGAATCCATATTTAGCATAAAATTGAATTAATCTTTTTTTGCTGGTAGAACTAACAGATCTACATGATAGTTTTTTATTGTATTGTATTAGTTCTACTTTTATTTACTTTTATTGTGTTATCAGCATTGCTTTATTTCTGTATTAAAGTCATTAAGTACACAGTCCTTAGTTGTTTTGCCTAATTTTCATAAACTTTGTTTTACATCAAAGTTTGTAATACTACAATTCTAATTGTAGCTGTCTTGGTTTATTGTTTATAATGCTTTAATGCAAAAAAAACATCTCTATGAAAAAAAAAAATCTTTAGTATCTATTGCCACTTAAACAGGTAAAGGCACTGCTTTAATGCTCATATTTAGATCCACCAACTCCCATAAATAACCTCACATGATTATTAAAAAAAAGCATGCTTGGTAAACTTAAAGGGCACCTATGGTGAAAATCATCTTTTGGAAGCTGTTTGGACTGAACTGTCTGTAGTGTGTCCACAGTCATATTGGGATGATATAAAGAAAATAAGTCTCTTTTAAAATTTCCCTGGCGTTAAAATAGAATCCAAATCCCTCCCATTTTGAGGCTTACCGCAATGTGACGTAGGAGTGTGGTTTCTCTGGCCACCAAATTGTTTGACAGCAGCGTATTGACATGTCTCCGTAGTAACGCATATAATCATATCAACAAGACAGGACATGTGCAAAGCAACTGGGCTTAAAAGATCTGTTGAGCTCTCTGTGATCATCAGTCATCATAAAATGTGATCAAGAATGAGTTTTACAAGTTTAAAATGTTTTTAAAAGTGCATTTCGCCATCTTTATCACCACAGCTGGGTGTAAGTACAGTTGTAAAAGATGATGCTTCAATCCCGGTTTGTGGATGTAAATCAGGTTTATTTTGTACATTAACAAAACAAATATTCATACAGCAGTGGATATTAACTTATATTCTGTCACATTTGGCAGGCAAAAACAGTGCAATGTTAAACGTGCTCTGTGTGTGTGTGTGCGTGAACTTTGTAACGGCATTGCATGTTGAAAAGCTTGAATTAACTCCACAACAAATACATCAAATAAACATTGGGAAAGTTCTTACTGTAGTATTTCTCACCAACGTTAGGTGAGACGTTGCGCGAGAACTGGATAGGGGGGTTGCACGCGAACTGAAGAGCATGCGCACATGCACCAGGTTTCAGGCCGAACTGTAGGTCGGTGAGGGTGAATATCCGGGAGTTTTCCGGGAGACAAAACAATACGAGAGATGGGTCTGAAACACGAGAGACTCCTGGGACACAACCGGAGACTGAGGCACACTCTGACAGCCACATGGGAATGGTGGGTGGTGAAAACCAGCATTAAAGTAGTGGTAATAGTAGTATTTTTTGTCTTTTTGTCCAATTTTCAGATTTCAAATATTCAAAAGTTCAAATATTAAGGAAATATTCATCAAAGATGACTCAAATAATTGAAACATTTAAAAAAAAAATGTCAGCAGCACCTTACAGTATGTGACTCTTTCTTAATCCTGTATACAGCACATCCCAAAGGTCATGGCTGTGGAGGCCATTTGAGCACTGCGAACTCATTGTTCTGTTCAAGAAACCAGTTTGAGATGATGTGAGCTTTGTGCTATGGCTCATTATCCTGCAGAAAGTAGCCATCACAAGATGGGTAAACTGTGGTCATAAAGGGATGGACCTGGTCAGCAACAATGGTATGCTGTGCTGTTTAAATGATGCTGAATTGGTACTAAGGGGCCCAATGTGTGCTAATAAAATATCCTCCACACCATTATATAACCAGCAGCAGCCTCCATTAATGCAAGACAGGATGGATCCGAACTTTCATATTGTTTATGTTAAAATCTGACTCATCCATTCGATTGTCAAAACAGAAATCCATAATGCAGGGAAACATTTTCCAGTTTTCTATTCTCCAATTTTGGTGAGCCTATGTGAATTGTATCATCAGATTGCTGTTTTTAACTGACAGGAGTGACACCATTTTGCTCTTCTGCTGCTGTAATTAGGGTTTAATGTGCTGTATGTTGGTCTTCTGCATACATTGTGTATAATGAGAAGTTATTGAGTGTCTGTTGTACTGCCACTGGTGCACTGCTACAGGATTTTTTTTAACCATTACCTGCAAACCCTTGCTATGGTTGTGCATGAAAATTTCCAAAGTTTCCAAAATACTCAGATCAACCCGTCTGGCTCTAATAGCCGTGCCATGTTCAAAGTAATTCAAATCACCTTTCTTCCTCATTCCAATGCTCGGTTTGAACTTCAGCAGATCATTCTGAATACATCTATATGCCTAAACAAACAAGCTGCTGCCATGTGATTGACTGATTAGATAGTTGCATTAAAAGAGCAGTTGAAAGTGTATATCTGATGAATTAACAGGTGAATGCGTGTTCTTATAATGTTTTACTGAAAAAAAACAAGTTAAATTGAACTTGGTCACAAAAAAATTCAGACAGTTTTTGGAAATTTCCAAATAAGAACTGACTCAAAAGTAGTCAAGTTTAAATCACCCTATGGGCTACGCAGAGAACAGTACGAATAGGGCTGGGCGATAAAATCGGTATCGGTATTTATTGACCGAACTATTTGTTTTAAATATCGATTTCAAAAAAAAGTTTGGTAAGAAGTTTCGATATAAAGGGTATAGTTTTATTAAAATGTGACTGCTGAGAGCATGCCTTGGAAGCAGTGCCAATAAGCTTAGGGTGTAAGTTTATTATTTCCAATGGAGGCGTGCGACTTGTTGTGCAAGCGGCACACAAGTGACGCGTGCGCATTTTCCAGGCACACCTACAGTAGTTGAAAACATCTAAATTTTTCAGAATGCCGCAAGAGCACTGCGATTCATGCAGGTAGAACTAACCAATCTGCTTCACACTTTGTATGGAATATACAGATTTCAGTAATAACAGCAGACTAATTACCTCAGACAAACACAGCGCACCCAAACACTGCTGTGCTTTTCACTTTTCTCCATAAACTTGTATCGGAGCTGCAGCAATGGTTTGTCCATTTATCATCCTCTGAGGAAACTGTTGATGGTCGCCTAGTCACGAGAGATGGCAGGGAGCGCGAGCCAAACCGCATTGAAGATGCTGAAGGAAACCACGCACACGCGCTTGTCACTTCAGGTCAGAAAAACAACAAATGTGAAAATGATTGCGGTGGCTAGCAGCAGTGATGTAAAGTGTTGCCACAGTGGCTTTTTGGTTTCTTTTCTTGTGCATCCAGCCACTAGCACCCCATCTGAATGAGTTTTCAGCATATGGTAATATAGTCATTCAACTTCACAATTTGTAATGTTGCAGTATGTATTAGAATAATGATGCCTGGTTCCAGATTTATCATAATTTCTTTTGTTTACAGAGTTTGAGGTTTACTGTATCTTTATTATTCGCACCTTAAAGTTTGCTTTGATTGTTCAGCATTTGCAGTTTACTATTCCACACACTTTATAACATTTTATTTATCAAGTTTAAGAGTCCCTTTAACACTAATATTTGTTGTATTATAAAAAGATCAGATACAGTATATTGTTTAAATATTTTAGTTTTTGACTATTAAAACTATTTGTCCTAGTAATGCTGGTAAATTAAAATAAAGTGGTTAATTTAAAAAATCATAATATTCCTAAATGTATTGATAAAACAAATTCAATAATTATCGATAGCGAATGATATGAAACATGTTATTGTGATATATATATATTTTTTTTTTTTTTGCGATAATGCCCAGCCCAGCATACATTCTGCTAAATGTATGTGTTAGTGAAAATTATGTCCTACTTTGATATCTCAGTGTGTGTCTGTCATCTTATCAGTTAATTGTGTGGCAGCTATCTTATATTGGAAATAAGACTTCTTAACACTTTTATCCTTTTGCTTGTCTCTCAAAAAGTAGGAAATATATCTGACTTCTATCTATTGGTCTATCTCTGTGAATATCACTGAATTACTTGGATACTTACTCAAACTTTTGCTTGTCTGCCAGCCCTCAAAAACTGCTGAAACTGAGAAGAAAATTGTAAAAGAGGCTGAATCGCTTTTTTTTCTTCATGGACTTTAGTTGGAGTAGACCGTCTGTTTCCAGCACACAAAAAAAATCTCATTATATTTTACAACAGAGATTTGACAGTTCTATGCATGGAGGAGAGACAATACAATGCATTAGACAAGGCCTTGTGAAGCTCAGCCATTATACAGACATATGAAGCTAACTATCAGTGCACCATTGTATTAAGTAAAGGGAGAGTTATGGCACACAATAATAATCATATTTGACACCGTCCTTGTATTATCCACCGTGAAGGTTGGTAAAGATGTGTCTGTTCGGCACACTATGGAAGCATAGCGTCTTAGCGCAGTGACCCAGTTAGGGATAGAGACACTGGCAAATATATCTGCGAGGATTTGCCAAAGGGCACAGGAGATAAGTGACAAAATGGAAAATGCTTTAATGATGATCATAAAGGTCTTGTATGGTAGAGTGTCGGGGGCACAGTTTCAGTTTTCCTCCCCCTGTTAGCTGTTCACGCAGCCTGCGGGAGGAAATTTCACTTCTCCTACCCATCGAGCAATAAATAACCTTACTGGGCCCGAGCTTCTGCATAGGGAAATAGGCACCCTTTGAATAACAGATGGGTTGTGCATTGTTAATTTGTCAACTCAACACAATAGCCATCAAATTCTCAAAAGCAAAAACACTAAATCACTAAACAAAGATCCGATGAGTGCAGATGCTAAGAGATTATTTCAATGATAAAATCGTTAATTAGGTATTTGAACATCAACAGAATAACTGTATTTATTTATTCTTTTGTTAATGAGCAACTGTGAAGGTAAAGATACATTGCCGTTTGGTCTGCACTCACATCTGTATATGATTTACCTTCTGAAACACTGAACATAAGAGTAGAAATAAAAGCTCAGGGTTCCCACGCTTTCATGCAGATTCAAGGACTTTTTAAAGCAGCATTAATTTTAAATCAAGCACCTTTTTAATTCATACCCCAGCATATGTAGCTCCACGAAAGTCTTTACTGTACTTAACATTTCACATAAACTTGATATTTACATTAAAAAATGTGATTGTTTTAAAAAGTCAAGTTCAAGGAACTTAAACACAATTTGTTGAATTCAATACTGGTGATATTCAAATGCAGCGTCTGAAATATTGGCAAAATGTGCATTATTTGTCTGTTATTATTATAGGTGGGCATAGATTAATTTTTTTAAAATCTAGATTAATCTCACTGTAATCTTGGAATTAATCTAGATTAAAATGGTTCATTTGAATTCTGTCTAAGGCATTCAGAATATAAGTGCTACCCAAATAATGACTAAAAGTAAGTCTTTGAGAACGGGTTTCTCAAGCCAGGTGGCGCATTAGACCAGGGGCTCATCTCCGGTTACCAAAATGCATCGCAAACTGCTTGAGAAACTGTTCTACTGTGATAATTGGTAATGAAAATAAATGATGTTCAATAAGATGTACTTGTGTTTACTAACTGTTTATTCAGTTAAACATACATTTTTAACTGTAGGCTTACATAAACTCGTAACAGCAATTTTTGATTACCTTAATCTGACTGAAGTCATAACTGAACTATACAGAAATGGAATTAAGTATGCATATATTAGTGGCATTATTGAAGTAAACACCACGATTAAATTATTACCGTCATGTAGGACTTTTTGCCATATTTTCCGACAAGATCCACACATGTGGCTGTCGGTAAAGGACCACACACACACACACACACACGCACGCACGCACGCACGCGCACACACACACACACACACACACACACACACACACACACACACACACACACACACACACACACACGCATTGCGAAATGCTGAAGTTTTTTCTTTCCATGCGGTGTGCGTTAACAAATTCCATAACACTCTCACCAGTCCTTACTTCTTATTTGCGTCTAATACCCCAGTTTGTCATGAGGGCATGAATGAAATGTTCATGAGTGATAATGAGAATAGATTAACGGTGATATATTTTTTATTGCCCGGTCTCAAGAGTCTTACGTTAATGCAGCACGTTAATGCCGATAACGGCCCACCACTTGTTATTATATACAAATTAAATGTAAGATTTTTAAGAATTAACAAAATTAATTTCTAATTTAATTCAAGCACTTTTAAGGACCCGTGTTTGTTTTTTTAAATACTTTCCAGTTGCCTTGAATGCATGTCTGAAATTCAAGTACTTTCAAGTACTTTCAAGAAGTTTGGGAACACTGAAAGCTTATGTGTTATGTGAAAGCTATTGTTTATGTATGTGCTACAGCAGGCATTTTGTTATAGGCTGTCTGATCCATCTTAAAATGAAAATCAAGCAGATAACCAGATTATATGGGTTTGTTGGATTGGGCTATGCTGCTTAATTCCAACGAAGACACGTCTTTCCACGGCATACAACAACTGAGAATTGTATGCTTAGGCCTACAACTTCGTGTGAAGAGTTTGAGGCAGCCACTTTCTGTTCCAGCATGTCAATGTGTCAGAGCACAAACGAGATCCGTACAGAATATTGATTTTTTTTTCAACACAGAGCTGCTGGTGTCACTCGATACAACGTTGCATTTCTTCTGGCAGTTCGCCAGAGTCTTTCAGAGTCCGAATCAGCTTATTCCAACCACCCGTTTAGAAAATGAATCATTTGAATCGGATCTTTTAAGAAACGGTTCAAACCTCATATCGGCGTCTAGTCTGAATCGTTCATTAATCAGTTCATCGAATCATTTAATTTACGAGCTAACCGCGTGTTGTGCTTTCTGAAAAACAAGAACTCGACACTTTTGATTACATGATGATGATGTCAGCGCTAATTTAATTAAATATTTACCTACGATCAATAGAAATAAGCAAATGCATCCATTCGTTTGACAGCAGTGAGGAAAGAAGTTCAACTGAGCCACGTGGAGCGTATGATTGACACAGGTAAACAAATTACACACTGCACGAAATCATTTACACATGTTTCTTTTTCGGCATGTGCTATGGCAATGACTTGGAAATACTCCGAACTGAGTTGGCCTGCAAATACCATGTTATTGATGTTAATACAGTAGCTCAGTATCACAAATGCCACTTTGATGCACAGTAAATAAAGCGACTACATGTAAGTTGTCATATGAATTTATTTTATACGTCATTCATAACTATGACCAGTCTTTAATAATTAACAGCTGCCATTATCTGTTTTCTGTTACGCTATTTTTGGGGAAGTTATTGGTTTTGCATAATGCTACTATTTAGATTTTTGTGTGTGAATGAAGTCATGTGGATTAGCAATTTAATGTTTTTTTTTATTTTTTTATCATGTTTTGCATGATAATTCCTGATCTTTGTGTTATATTTTGACTTAATTTCTTTATATTTCCAGACAGTTTTAGCATTATATTTATGTATTTTGTCTTGTTTGCTTAATTTCAGGAATTCTCTGCATGATTTACCAGAGCTTAGTGGGGTGAAGAAAAGAAAACTGCACGTTTATAGTATGGTAGGTTATAATTTTTTACATTAGTTTGTTGTTTTTTAGCACACAGTTGCTTTGTTTCAGACAATGAATTCTCTCTTAACTAATCCTGATTTGTACATAACCAAGCGTGCTGAAGAGACGTCCACTACATTTATTGTTACTTTCAAAATCAGTTAGCGTTCCCTCTCATGTCTTTTGACATAGACATTATACTTTGGTCTCCAAACCTTTAGCTCTGATTAATAAGCCATTATGCTTTTTTACTGCTTTAAGTAGTAAATAAAGGCAGAGAGAATTATATCATGTTGAATCAAATGAGAAGAGAATTAAGTGGTGCTTTTCCAATTATAGCAAGAAAATAATAAACAATTCAGCACCATTGAGTAAGTCATGAGACCAAACACTCACATTCCTCAGAGCTGCGCTGATGGTTATGCTTTGTGAATGGTAGTACATTGTGTACAAGCCTTGCTGTGTCTGTGAAAGCTTTTAGAGAGAATTAGACTATTACCATCAGTGTGTGAGTAACACCCCATGACACGATATTGATGCTGGCATGGAATTATTTTCAGGCTTTAGAACTTGGAACAACAGAGGTGTAATATTCTCCATCCCTGACCCAAAAAGGATATAGATTAGTACCCCCTTGCTTTGTTTTATTCCAATGTCTTGCCCTTGGCATTGTTTGCTTTTAAGAAAGCTTTGAGTATTTTTATTATTGACCATAATGATGTACATTAATTTCCTTCATGTACACATTCTGGGAGAAAGGAAAGTCTGAGGGATGAAATTGCTCTGTTTGGCAGAGGAAAGCTTTTTGTTCTGTGCTCAGTGTGCTTTTTGCAACTGCAACTAGGGAATTGGCAGCACCGCCAAGATTAAAAAACGGCCAGAACCATTTTGAGCCAGTTTGTAATCTTCTCAAGCAGAGGCCTGACACACATTTTTTAATGCCACATAGTGAAGTATGATGACAACTAAGAGCCGCTATAGGATCAGGTCCGCTGGGTGAAGGTCAGGAGAATTGCTGATGGGCTGTTCAGGGTCAGTACTCTTAGCCCTGCAGTCTAACAGCCTTCCGGAGATGTGATGACTGGAGGAGACTGAAAAAAATAATAAACTACAAATCTGACATTGACACTTCAATCAACATATGTTTAGTATATCAACTGTATTTGTGTCTGAACAAGTTTTAGATTTTCATCATCTTTTAAAAAAACGTTTCTCAAAATTGGGACTTTGTTACTTTTGTTAGTTCGTGTCTAATCTATTTTTACAGTAGCTTCAAAGTCACATTGTCCTGCCAATGATATGTTTTCAGTTAAGATTTAGAATTTTACAGTTTCGTTTTTTTTTTTGCGTATGCATAATTTTTTGTCATTTTAAACATAACATTTATATGGGCTTAATAAAAAAGGAAACTCTCCGCTTTCAAATGATATAAATAGGCAGTTGTATTAATGTATCTCCCGCTGTTCATACATGTTTGTCATTTCTATAGTACTTTTACTCGCATTCGTTTCCACTATCAGGCAGCAACAGCATGCAATGATTATGAACATTATATATATAAAGAAGAATTTCATCGGTTGAATTTCCTAATTAATTTGGATAGAATTGGAAAGCAATATTTTGCTAATCGTCGCTTTTTAATATGGACCAAGAGTATATCTGTAATTCTTTAAAAACAGCTGGTTGCAGCAGTGTATCACAAATGGTCTTTAGAATATCTCTCAATTTAATCCCAGTTTTATCCAGCAATAGCTTCTTGTGACATATGGTGCTTTTAATCCTCCTGGGAAGCTTGTATTTATTAGGTAGAAAGTAGTAATTATGATGTCAGATGAGTTAAAATCAGTTTGTCCAGAACAACAACAATAAAAAAAACACAAACAAACAACAAAAACCTATACAACCAAGGCTTAACACTGTTGATAAATACTGAATGCATCTCATTGTTATTACTTGGGGTTATGGTTAAGAATAGTTCAATATGCTGGTATTTAACTGCATTGCTTCAATGCCTTCTTGCATTTGGCTCACACATATACTCTGCACTCTGGCTACTTCAACAATGTTGATAAGCCATAGTCTGCATTTCTTTCCATCTCGTGCTGAACACAGTTGACCAATCACAACAGACTGGGAAATTGGACCAATCACCGCAGATTAGCATCATGCAAAAGAGGGGTTTGGAACAAATGAATCGCTGAAAAAGTCATATAGGGGTCATTGGGATAATTAGGTAAAAATAAATGCATATTATTTGACAATAACTACATTTCCATCCACCTATTTTTATGCACATTTCGGAAATGCACTTAAAAAAATCGGTTGTGGAAACGCTAAAATGCAAATAAATTTTGAAAATGCGCATACAAAAATGTATGCGCATAACATAGCAGGATAAACTTTTTATTTGATAAGAAAATATGCGCATAAACTATGATGGAAATACTTTTGCCGAACAAATTTCATTATGCACATTAAAAAAGGTCATGTGATTTTGTTATAAGAGATCATGTAATGGTAAAAATGTGTGTGAATGGACAAACCAGCAGGCTGAGCACATTGTAAAGCATCTGAAATTTAGTTTTGGTCATTCTAAAATGCCTTAATCATTTAATTATTAGTGTTATTATATTAATAATTACCTCCAGAATCAAGAGCATCTGCGCCCTATGTCTCATGGCTTCAAAAGCCACCATGTGTTCATTGCATGTCGTCATCGTCTTCTGAGACCCAGTCATTTATTAAATATTGAAAACATTCACGCAGCTTCTCCAACCGCAGTAAATTCCATTTTTACTGTTGATATTTGGCACCAGTTAATCAGGAGGTGACGATTTTGTTTTCTTTGACTCGTTGGATGGAAACGGTGCTTTATTCGCACATTTTTTATGCTATATTCCAGTTTTGCGCATAAAGTTAATTCACAATTTTAGATGGAAACATAGCTTTTAAAAGTGTTTTTTGACCTTGCGTGGATATCAGCCTCTTGTTGGAGACAACCAAAATATGATCTTACAATGCTTAATAGGGGCTCTTTAATATAAAATTGTCAATCTTTCCAACATGACTTCCACCAAGACTCTGATGTACCACTCATAATTCAAATTTCAATAGTCTCTATGGGATAGGAAACTGTAATAATAAATAATTCTGTGATTTCATTGAGTCTAATTCTGACATCATGTGCTATTCAAATCATTGTAAAAACAAAACAAAGAAACAAAAAAAAAAATCCACTGAAGGGCCTCAAAAGATATTTACTAATAATGATTTCTGAGAGACTACTTATTTATTGTTGTTGTTGTTGTTGTTATTAATATAATTATTATTTTACCAGAACATACACTGTAAAACCCAACAGTCAACTTTATCAAATGAAACGAGTGTAGTTAACTCAAAATGTACTGAAGGTTAATTCTACTCATTTGAAAAGAGTTTTGAACTCAGTGTTAAAGGTAATGAGTTAATTAAATAACTCATTACTTCAACTTAAATGGAGTAAGTTCACAGTACTTATATAGATTAGTTTTGGAACTTAAATGGTTTGTTGCAATCAGTTTCCTCAAACGATTTGAGTTACCTTAACTTTTTGAGTTTTACAGTGTAGGGCTGGGTGATTAATCAAAAAGGAATCGAAATCGACATTCAGAACCTATAATCGATCTAATTTTTCCAGGATGATTTTTTCAATTACTTTCACTTTGCGTCACATGACCCTGCTCTGTTAAAGGCTGTGGCTGATTTCTACTTCTGCGGCCACTCTGCAGCCACATCTGATCTCTGGTCAAGTAGGACGATAGACTCATTCTTAAACTTTACTTTGCACTGCATTGACGATGATTGAAAGCTGCACCAGAGATTCCTTTAGACTGCATTTAAAACTTATTAGTGAACTATGAGGGTAAAAAAAAAAAAATAAATAAAATCATCATTCATTGATTGTAATCAAGTTAAAATGTTCAATTAATCGAGATTTTGATTTTAGGTCAAATAGCCCAGCCCTACCAGAACATGTCGTCTTGCCTTGTTAAAGTGCTGTTTTATTAAACATATGAATAACCATTTGAAGCATGCTTTATGCATTAAACATTCAAATTAGTTCATATTTAACAGAAATTCCAGAAGCAAGCTATTTTGATAGCATGGTGAATATGTATTTGCTTGTCAGTCACCAGGGGCCCACATTATATTCAAAATTAAATATCTTCAATACATTTGGGCTTTAATATGAATTCTGCAAGAAAATGGCAAAAATAAACCTGGTGTCCTCTGTGATTTGCTATTGTTTCTGACAACAAAGCACTTGAATGCCACAAGCATGTAATCATGACTTTCTCAAATTTAGGTGGCACGTGGCAGCAATTTTTACTGATGCACAATACTAGTCCCATTGACCCTATCTGTGTTCACAGTTGCTGCATTCATCCGTTAATTCCTCATTATACCAAATCAAACTCGTAGGTGCGCTCAATTTACAATGGGATTGGAGGCAGATCTTTCCTTAGGGACTGCAACCACTGTATTTTTTTTCTTAATCACAGCTTAAAAGTTTAATGCTGAGTGTTCACTGAATTTGGAGCCATGGCAAGGATTATCATAACTAATGTATTTTAATAATGAGAAGGTTTAAGAGTCAGCTGAGGTTGATTGTGGTGGCTGCAAATGCATGATTGTCAGCCTTAGGGCGAGGATCCCTAATGGGGATTTATTACATGCCAAAGAGAGTTCGCATGCCTTCATTAAAACATCTCCTTTACTGTCCAAATGCCCTGTTTTAATTAAAGGAAACAAACACAGAGCTACTCTTACGTTTAGTGTTCCACTGGCCATTCAGCGCTCGACATTTGTTATGGTAGATAATGGGTGTAATTAAAATCTGGCTATTTGCCGTAAGAAACTTTAACCTGAGCACCACCATGAGGGGCATCAAAAAGAGGAAATATGATTATCGCTGCTTCATGCTTGTGCAGGTTCTTTTATCCTTGGAGCACTCTAATATGATGAATTTTTGTAGCATAATTTTTAATTAGGTTAAACTTGTAAAACTGATGTAGTCTTGAGGACCCTTACCTCCTACTCGTATTATAATGTTACATTTTATAAGTTGTAAATAAAGGAAGGTTATTGGAAAATGCTTTACAATAAAATACTATTTCACAGTTTCAGAACTTAAAAATTTTATTTAGCGTATTTATAGTCTATAATAATATCATAATTGCTGTGTTAGTGACGTGATAGCTGTTAGGCAGGGGCAGGTATAAGATTCTGACAGTATGATAACCTTGGATAAAAATATCATGGTTTTCACGGTATTGTGATTACTGCTCTAAAACAGGGGTTCTCAACCTTTTTCACTTCGGGGCTCACTTCTTTCTCCGATCAATTTTTGAAGGCCCACCTGTCTGACAATTTCTCTAAAAAGTTTGTATGAAATGCTCATTTAAACCTTTATTTCTTAACGCATTAGGGAATATATATATATATATATATATATATACGCATAGTTTGTAAATGAACAGACCTTGCCTGTAGTTGCAGACGCGATCATGAGGCTGTTTTTGTGCTGAGTTTGAAGTGATCAATTAGAGAACAGGAGAAAGTGCATTACTTCGATCATTTTAATATAGCATATTAATAATGAAATGCAAAAATTATAGTATAATATTGAGAGTAATTTTAATTTAATTTAATTTTTAATTAGATCATTTATAGGTTCTGAATGTCAATTTCGATTCCTTTTTTGATTAATCGTGACCCACTGGTTGGGAATCCCTGCTTCAAAATATATTCTTTTTAAATGTCTGGGTAAAAAAAACTCAAACTTTTTTTCCCCTTTGAACACAATGTATTTTATTTGGAGAAACAATGTATTTTTATTTTAACAATTTAACAATTATTTTTTTACAGTAAACATGTCAGGCTAAGTAATTCAAATGAATCATTGACTTCTGTTGTCTTCATTTATTTCAAAAACACAGATTTTTTTTCTTTAGTATCTTTGGAAAACTAAAAAAATATTTTTTTGAAAACGTTTTTTTGCCCCATGCTTAATAGCTATCGAGTAGAGGTGTGAACCTACACTGGTCTCACGGTTCGGTTACGATTATCATGCCATCGATTTGGTTCAATTCAATATCTTGGTGCATCACTGTGCATTGACGATGTTTTCCATACACAGTTTTATATTTTTTTCATAGCACAGCAATTTTTGTATTAAAATGTAGAAATATATTTATATTTACTATTTGTAAAACAATTTTGTCCTTTAATACAAACAGTCAGATATATTAAATGTACCTTTAAACAACACAAGCATTTATAGCAAATAAACAAATATAAATATCTCACTCTATTTCTGAGCCTTGCCTACCAAGTTCTTTCTTACACCCCTTTGATTGGTCACATGCTCAACAGAAAGAGCTGCGATTGGCTCTTACACGCTGGCGCTCTTCACAGATGCACTCATGGGCCGCAGTGTGAGAGAGAGAAATGGAGATTACATTCATTCTCTTAATCGCTGTGAAATAGGGGCTTCTGCTGTAAGTGTCAGTGAAACACTTTCCAGCAAACACACATGCAGTGAAATTGTGCAGAGTTTCTGAGTTTTTAAGTAGTTGGAGCGTTGTAAATACCCGCGCTCGCCTCCCTCGCTATTGTAAGCTACGGTGACATATCGCATATGAGATAAATGACGTCAGTACATAATAACCGGTTATGATTATTACTGAACCGATACCGAATTGTCCGCGTCTGTATCGCGGTGCTCCGAAGAAACAATTAATTTTGACACCCCTACTGTCGAGTTATTCACTTTGTAAAAAACACAAATTGTCGTGAGTCCAAAGGCAGTTACTTATAATTTTCTTTTAATTCATCATGAAAGCTAAAAGTAATGAAATAAATAAATCACTGCTTTTTTATTAATTAAAAAACAAAATCACTCATTAAGACAGGGACACTTTTCTACATAATGCCAGCTTTTAAAAATAGAAACCAGCAATATAACACACCCACCAAATTACATCAAAACTTATTTAGAGAGATACTTTTTGCCAATATCTCACACCTTTAGACATCCCAATTTTTTGGATCTAAATATCTAAAAAATCTAAATAGTTTGTTCACAAACTTTTGTCAGCTCAGACTAAAAATACTGACTTTCAGATAAAAGGTTACTGTCCTCAGATGTCATTTAATGACAGCCTTCAGTCATGTCCCCTGTGACTTTTATAAAGTCATACCCAAATCACAATAAGATACTAGAAAAATCGGCTTTGACCCTCCCAGAGGCAGCAGTGACCCATATTCTGTCATCCGATGACAGCTTTCAGAGGTTACGGTGGGACTCATCCTAGTAACCATTTCACAGGTATGAAACCAAACATGCTCTCTAGTTTCAGTGAACCATTGAATCCATCTAATGGACTCTCTGAAGGGTTCAGCATTCCCTGTGGGAGTACTCTGGTAGTAAGGGGTGACGTTAGGTGGGTTAGACACCGTAAAACCTTCATGCAGAGTCAAAAAAAAAAGAAACATTAGTCTCTCCTATGTACAGCTGTGGGCCCAACAGTGACTATGTGATGTGGTTCACAATGAATCTAAATGATGGGTTAACGCATTGAATATTTTAGCCACCAGACACAGCAAGAACATCCAAGAATTTGTCTTCACAGGGGAAATAGTGTTGTCGAGGAGAGCCCACTGTAGGGGGGAACTCATTAATCATTTCAAGCCATTGAACCGTGCAGTTCTTCTACCCCTCTCAAGCATCTCTGCTATAGAGAGGCACTCTCCTCTGCTAACGTTATTCCAGTGCCCTTTCATTTATCACCCCAAATCAAATTGCATGTTTCTGCTTAATAATAGAAGCCTCCCAAAAAGCTCTCCTGATGTGTCTTGCAGGGTTCAGTGTGCACTGAGAAATGACTCTCCGAGTAAGTACAGCCTTTATATGTAAGGCGATACGCAAAGGCTGAGTGTCAGTTGTGCTGATGTGTTTGAGCATGGGGCGTTTTGTTATGACCTTGTAAATGCCTACAGTTGACAAGGGTCGTCTAGAGTATGGCTTAAATATTTCAGTTTTAAGGGTAGTTACTTCACTGTTCTGTATGTTTTGTTGTTCTCCTATTTCCATACTCTGTCAGGTGAGGTGTTTGTTAAGGCGTAACACATTTTAGAAGTTGAGATTTAGTGAGTTTAAGTTTTAGAGTTATAGTACCCTATGCCGTCTTATGAAATATTCATAATCACTGCAGTGCACTTGTTTTTTCTGGAAACGATTTTGCACTTATTTTGAGGAAGTCTGAGATTGCAAAATGGTAGAGGTGTGTAATAATTATCATCTTTAGTAGGGGTGTCAAAATTAATAGTTTTTTTGATGCACCGCGATGCAGACGTGAACAATTCGGTATCGGTTCAGTAATAATCATAACCGGTTATTATGTACTGAAGTTATTTATCACATGTGTTATATGGTGTAGCTTACTATGGCAAGGGAGGAGACCACAAGTAATTAAAACACTCCACCTACTTAAAAAGCAGATAACTCTGCACAATTCGCTGTGTGTGCGTTTGCTGGACAGTCTTTCACTGACAGGGAAGTACATCGGAATATAGCTAGGAAAAAAAAGCAGGGGTCAACAAACTTGGAGGGCCGGTGTCCTGCAGATTTTAGCTCCAAGCCTAATCAAACACACCTGAACATGCTAATCAAGATCTTACTAGGTGTACTTGAAACACCCAGGCAGGTGTGTTGAGACAAGTTGGAGCTAAACTCAGCAGGGACACTGGCCCTCCAGGACCAAGATTGGTGACCCCTGCTGTAAAGTCTCACTCTCTCTCTCTTGGCCATTTGACCTGCTGGCGTGTTCGTGTGGTAACGTTTTATCTCCTCTATGGGCTGTTACCACGTTACTTGAGGATCCAGACACGAGCGTGTCTGCAGAGCAAGTTTTCTCTACGGCGTCACCGTCTATAATGGATCAGCTGATTACCGTGGCCATTTAACATCAGTGTCCATGCGCTGACCATTACAGCCAATCACAGCCTTTTCTGTTGAGCCCGTGATCAATCATAGGCGTTTAAGAACTTGCACAACAATGCTCAAAAAGCAAGCGAGATAATATTTACATTTGTTTATTTGCTATAAATGCTCATGTTGTCGGTGCATGTCCTTTAGTTTTGATTGATAGATTCAGAAAGAGTGTTTTCTTTGAGCAAGTAAAACTAAAGGTACAGTACATATATCTGACTACTTGTATTAAACAAAATTGCATTACAAATATTATATAAATATTTTTGGTCACACTTTATTTTGATGGTCCATTTGTTGAATTTAAGTTGCATTGCATCTACATGCCAACTAATTCACATTAGATTATAAGTAGACTGTTAGGTTGTGGTTAGGGTTGGGGTTAGTGTTAGTGTAAGTTGACATGTACTTGCAAAGTTTCTTATAGTCAGTTAAATGTCTGTTGAAGGAGCAGTATCAACAGATATGAAGCAGACAGTCCACTAATACTCAAATGGACCATCAAAATAAAGTGTTACCATATATTTATAAATGATAAATTTTATTACAAGAATTATTGTGTTGCAAAGTAAAATATTAAACTATTTATGGAAAGCATCGTCAATGCACCGTGATGCACCGAGATATCAAATTGAACTGAATCGATGGCATGATAATCGTAACCAAACTGAATCGTGAGACCAGTGTAGGTTCACACCTCTGATCTTTAGTAATATCATAATTGTTATTTTAACGATGAGCAAGCTGAGGTTGAGTATGTCTCTAGCCAGGTTTTCATCCTATAACATAAAGCAAATCTTTTCAAAGTTTGCAACCCCCCTTCTCCACCAACACAGTAACAAAGTCAATAATTAAAATAAAAAAAAAATGTATAAAGTTACTTCTTTTGTTTTTTAATGGTTGAACCATTTTGGATGAATGGTTCACTGAATCACTCATTAAGACATGGAATTACCACACCTACTGGCATTTTAAAAAATCTGATAAAGAAGAAAAAAACATGATATTTTTGTAGTTTTGTGAGCTTTTGTGTTTTTGTAGTTGTTGTTTTTTGTGAGCATTTTGTGAGCATTTCTGTGAGCATGCTCAGAGATGTTTGGAATATGTAATGGGAACTGTGGAGTTGGTGATGTCCAGTTTAGTTGTCACACACAGTGGTGAAATGTCCAGCATGAAGTGTTTAAGTCAGATTGTTTTAATAGAGGACCTTGTTAAAAAGAAACATCGGGTACTTATTCCTCTGTGGCCAGATTTCCTTATATTTTATATTCATTGTTTAAAGGAGTGGTCCACTGTCCAATATTGTATTTTAAACTTAATTTGATGTGTAATGTAGATGTGTGAACATAAACAACATCTGTAAATGTAATACGCTCAAAGTTCAATGCAAAGGGAGACAGGTTAAACGCATTCACTACGCGTATACACCTCTCACAGCAAAGGGGCGTGGCCAGAGGTGCAGCAATGTAGCAGAGAAAGCTAAAATGCCATCCAAACGCTGCTATTTCCACAGAGCTTGTGCTGTTTCTGTGTTTGGGCTTCCAAAGGACATGACACAAAGAGAGAAGTGCTTACAATTTAATTTTAATTATGTTCTAGAGAATTCTAAAATACATATATAGCTCTTGCATTTGACAAAGGACAGATTCCAGAATCTCTTTCAGTTCATTGCTGAATTTGGCTAAAAACTCCTCCAACTGTGTATTGTGAGCCACAACCTGTAAGTATTTTTATTTGTTAAAGTCTATTACATGCGTAGTTTCTAGCGTTAATGTTATGTTGTAGCAATGATGTAAACAAGGATGTAAACAACAGGAAATGCTGTTTGGCACCATTAACAATTTAGCTACAAATTCATATTTGTCCATCAAACTCCTGTAAACGGCCACAATCGTCACCAACGCTGCAGTGTCTCTGCATGCAGCCGCTTTCCCTGTGTTCTACATTTCAAATAACAAACTTGCAAAAGATATGTGAACGTTTTATATTACCTACACATGCTTATTCTGAATATATGTGAAAGACACTTGTCAGATTTTATTTTAGAGAGCAGGCATGAGGTTCAGCTGTGTTTATGGTTGGGTCGATAGACGATGCCATCGTCCATCGCCGATGGCCTATAGACATCACGATGCTGAGCCGGCATCGCCAATCCTCCGTCCTGCCCCTGTCACAAACCCGCTCGTGAAAAATACACACTCAGGCCCCGTTTACACGAATACAGCTTAGTTTTAAAATGGCATTTTAGAACGAAAATGATCCACATCCACACTGGTGTTTCATCTAGCGTTTCTGAACAGCCCTTCGTCCGCTGAAAATGCACATCACGTGACCACACACACACACACACACATAGACACACACTGTCATGCACTCGTCTAAGCTCCAGAGAACAGTGTACGTCGGACAGTTTATCAATGATGTACCGGTGGATCGCGTCTCATTTTATCCGGCACCTCATTTTACCAATCCCTCTCCGTAACCGCGACAGCCACACCCGCCCCCCGCGCTCTTCACTTTCGTCCGCGATACCTCTTCATTCTCTGGAAACAAGCTGGATCCGTTACCCCGATCTGTTACGGGACCTCGCAATTCACAAATTAAGCACTAACTTGTGAACCTTTTTTACCAACCAAGTTTGTGGAAGCAATTGTAAGGACACAGATCACTCCGCCTATTTATGCCAGAGTCCTGTGGAAAAAAGTGATTGACAGGTGGTAATGTGTGTGTAACTTATCTTGATTTATTTATGATTTGGTTATTGGTAAAACAAAGACCATGCGGGTCAGGTAGTTGAAACGGTAGGCTACAAAAAATGTATTCGTTATAAATAAATTATTATTCATGAATAATTAATTCACCTCCCCATATGAGGACGATGTCATCGTCTATGGCGATGTTTCACATTAGACATTGTACGATGCCAAATTGGTCAACATCGCCCAACCCTAGCTGTGTCCTCTTCATTTTCTGTCTGATTCAGGCACAAACTGATACGGCTAACAGCTACTCTGACTGACAGAATTTACACAATGCAAAAGCGCGTGCTTAAAGGCGCGTAGCGCTTTTCCTGGCGACGTGCAGCCGATCCGCGAATCACAGCACATTATGTTAGCTGACCAATCAGAGCCTCTTGAGGGCGGAACTTTCAGAGGAACTAGGAAATATGACAGTCGTTTTCATGTTATCAGTTAGAGATGTGCACAATTATTGGATTAATCGATTAATTGAACGCATCAGCGATGATCGAGCATGAAAACGATGATCGATTGGCTCTAAAATTAAATTACTTTCAATCTTTCTGATTGGTTATGCTGGTATTTGGGCGGTAGTTTGATATTTGATTGGTTATGGCTGCAGGGAGTTGCGGTCTAGAGACGAGACCTAAGCGCAGATTGAGTATAGGGGGTCACACACCAGAAGCGTCGCGTTGCGCCACGCAGCGCATTTCAGAATTCTAAACGTAGATTACTATCAGGGTACACAGCGATGCCCAGCCACGACTTAGGACACTTCATATTTCTGCCGCGCCACAGAGCGCCATCTAATTAGTTTCATTTTAAATACCATGCGAATGTGCGCATCTGGTGTGTGATACTTTCAGCTGTCATGTGCGCGCCGTGTCACGACACTCTTTTCGACGAGGACTACGACATGAGTGATGTTTTACCGGATGACACCAAAATTGATAGCTACTTCAGGGAGCCATGCATCTCTCTAAACTCGGATCCTTTATTGTGGTGCAAAGTAAATGAGTCTCGATTTGCAAGGCTAAGCATCGTTGCCCAGTGGTACCTGGCTGTTCCTGCAACTTCTGTGCCTGCTGAGTGCGTTTTTTCCACCGCTGGTCTAATTGTAAATAAACTTCGCACTCAGCTTTCATCGGAGCATGTAGACCGACTGATCTTTTTGAATAAAAACATGTAGTCCTTCCTTATGTTAAGTTTTATTAGCCATGCATGGTAAAATATTCAGGCAGTTTTTGTTTTAAGTTTAAGCAGCATAGTTAAATTAGGCCGGCTTTATTTTATTTACCTCCACCGACTGATCATTTTGAAAGAAATTTTATTTTTCCTAATCTTTAAGTTTTAAAGCTGTGGTAAAAACATTTTCAGGCTATTTTTATTTTAAGTTCACGCAGCCAAATTATGCTAGCTTCTAATTTTAGTTAGGCTATGTGCTACTTAACAGTCGTTTGGTTAAGTTTTGGTGAAACGTTATTTTTGCGAATCTTTTACAAAAAAAAAAAAAAACTTTTTTGATCCATATCTGTTGTGATGCTGCTGAAGTAAAATATTGTTTTGGTAAAAATGTCAGTCGAATAAAATAACTGAAATGCAGAGTATCATGTGTGTTTTATTGTTGTTGTCAATATAGAAAAAGGTAGGTTATAGTTTTATAAACGGATCCAAAATATTTATAGAAATAATAAAACACATATTGAAGGGGATAATACTGTAAAATAACTTTGGTTTCTTTTTTTTCTGCGGGGCTTCAGTTGCCGTTGTTTTAAAGCACCCTGTAAATCTAGGCTGTATGATTTTTTTTTTTTTTTACAATGCGTCATGTAGAAAACCTACATGCCTCACGTCAGTGGCGGTTCTAGTTTAAATGAAACCCTGTGCAAACCACCTGCTTTTAGAAATGTACTTAGAAATAAATAAAATTATTATTATTATTATTATTATTATTAATAAGAGCGCGAAGGAGGCGCGCGGGAATGGTTTTCTGCGTGCCTGCATCCGTCAGTTTGCTTTCACCAACGTTGTTTCGGTTGCATATAGACAATAACAAACTTGCACATGCAAAATACGCCAAATGTGAATGTTCTCTAACGTCTTTATTCTGGGATTACTACTTTAAATTAATACACTTGCATAGATCGTATCTCAAAGCTTTTACTGGGGCTTGTTTTTTTTTCGCACTGTCTCCAGCATCGACCATATTGTCCATGCCTAAATACATCTCTGCTCACACGACCCCGCCTCTTGCTTGAGCCCAACCCCGATTAATTGAGTACTCGTTTGTCAAACCTGTGGATTAATCGAAATGAAGAATGGTCAGTAATGCCCATCCCTATTAGCAGTATATAATAAGTAATAAGTATAAGTAAGATGTATGAAAAAAATAACATGATTTTCTACAAATGAAGCATGAGCACACATTGCTTTGCATCTTATAAACACAACCAAGCCTTAAAAATACACTCTGGACCACCCCTTTAAATAGTCACTTAAATAATCATATCTGTTTTAGTATTTAGGAACAGTAACATTGAGCATAGAGGCTTAAGTTTTGCTATAGTTTGACTGTGTGGTCAAAAGAAAAAAAAATGGATATCTAAATTTTTGTGGTCATGTATAAGTATTATTCTCCTAGGACTGGGACACATTGTGCTGATGCCAAACAACTAGCGCAGACAAAACCCAACTTTGGCCGCATCTGGGCCCATCTGGATCAAAAAGCTGCACATAAACACACCAAATGCTTGAAATGATTATGGAACATTTCTGTACAAAAAGTGTGTCGGGAGGAGGAGTGGTTACAATATTATTATTCTAAAACTGGAAAGTAGCTGGGTTTAAAGGGCGGCTAATGTGCTTGTGTAACTCAGCAATGGAATTTCATGCCAAGATTTGATCCAATTCCTGAACTACTCTGGCAAAAAAGAGTCTCAGAACATTGCCGATTATATCATTGCTCCAAAATGATACCATCTTCGATACGTGCTTCATTGAAACCTTTCGGAATTACTTGATACATGTTCTGTAGCCTCGGCACAGAATGTAACATAACTAAGGATGTGTATTTCAGCACCTGCGAGGACAGTTATCTGTTTTTAGTTCCATTATCACAGTTCTTTTACATGCTGAATTAAGCCAACTCGAACTCATATTAACTCGATGAAAAGCGACATGTGGAACATACATAATCAACCAGATGGAGTGATGCTGACTGACGGCCCAATGAAGATCAACGGTCTACCCTGGGCTTGGTGTGATCTGGCTGTTAGATGTTACAAAGTCACATTAAACGAGTAACTTGAGGCTCTTTTGTGCAAGAGTTGCACAGGGGTTTGCACATAGAAATTTAGTTATAAGAAGCCCCCTGAGAACAAAATGTTCCCTTCTGGCTGCTAGTAGGGCTGCACAGTTCTGGCTAAAATGAGAATAACATTTTTTTTTTTTGCTTAAAATCAAGATCACAATTTTCTCATGATTCTGTCGATGTAAAATAAAGGTCAATATGAGTAGGCTGTTACTATTGTTATTTCTCAAACATATGGTAAAACAACAATAATATTATTTGGTCTATGTGTAGGTCTACTGTTGGTTAAAATGGTACATTTTGTATAGACTTGAAATGATGGACTTGACTAGATTTTAAATTTGTCCCGATCGTCGATGACATCTATGAAAGAGAACATCTATGAAAACATATCAAATGCTTGTCATAATCATAACTCTAAAAGGCGAATGATCAGTTAAATGATGTGCGCTATTTCGGGTTTCACTTTTACTGCTAAGGGCGGTTTACGTCATGACTGCTGTGACTTTGACAAAAAAAAACACACATACAAATCATACTTTCTTTGTGGCTTCCAAACAATCACTCTGCAACAAACTGAATGTTATTTACCTGTTTTTCACAGCCTATGCAGGTTCTGTTCACTAAAGTACACAAAGGGGCCCGTCCTCTCTGGTAATTGCACAACTCACGGTCAGCTCATGTGTGATTTCACAGATGCGAGTACATCATTACATTAAGACAGGGTAAATTATGCCTTATAAATACAACATATGACTCTTTCAACACCATTTGGAGGTGTCCATGTTGCTGAGTAATGTATTAAAAACAATGTGAAGACTTGTGCGACCGCATTTATGCTTCTCTCCTGAACTTGAAAATATAATTGGCTGAATCGTAGAAACACTGGTTTAAGATCGTGTCGGAAGTCGAATCGAGATTGTGATGTTTTTTTTCATTAATTGTGCAAGTTGCATGCACTCTACTTGAAGTGATATACAGTAAGCCAGTAAACAACAGCTATGTCATTTAAAGGTCCATGAAACCCCTTCTGTCTCAGCAGGGTGTTTTCACACCTCTGGTTTGAAAAAAGTCAGGAAAGTGGGTGAGTCCAGCTTTGTTTAGGTGGGAGTGTGGAGCGGTGAAAGAGGGAAGGGTTTGCATGAAATGGGGAGTTTCAGTACATGCACTGATTTTCACAGCAGCAACACAAACAAAGACGCAGGGGAGATAGACAGTGACTACATTTACATGGATATTAGTAATCGAAATATTTGCCTTAATCTGAATAAGACAATACTGCTTTTTGAATGTTTCTTTCATGATCCCATTTTACATGTTATAGCAAATAATTAGATTAACGTCATTGCGTCACCATGCTATTCACATTTTCTCTGGAGTTTTATGTAATTTCAGGTTTTTCATTATGAATTTGTTGACTTTAACTGCAGTTTGACACTTTCACTTTCATTCAGGAACATTTCATGCATGCCCCCCTTGACAAACAACATATTGAATGTGAAGAACTGCTGAAAGTATGTAAGCTTGCTGATTGGTTCGAACCAAGTCTTTCTCAAGGATTAATGATGAAACCACAAAGACGTCACTTTGTACCGGCTGGTACAGACATCCAGTCTTCACGCTGGAATGTACACAATAATCTCATGGCCGTGACGCAGCTTCAAAAAAAAAAAAAATTCAAATCAGAAGAACGAATTTGCTCAAAATAACGAAAAAACAACAACAACAATTCTTTACTTTTTTTGTGAAATATGTGTCCTAACAGTTTTTTTTAGCAATGTGGGACATATATATGACTGTCAACATCTCAAAAAATGTAAACTGAAGGATGGAGGATGTAGAATTGAAATTGAAATATAAAAACAAACGTACCTTAGGTATCGCATGCTATTTTTGCCATATTTGTGTTGCCTCCTTTGAAAATGCTGGATAAAGTAATTTTTTTTGTTTTTGTTAGCAATTTATTAATTCACTGTCTGATTAGATTGATCACACAAGCTGGATTCACTGGTCAGATGCACTAATAGCACACTGAGAACATCTGCTGGTTGCAAGGGGATTATGTTTCAATTGAAAAGCAAAATCTAAAAATAAACAGATCGTTATTGTTCATCGGTGTGGACGCAAATATATTGTTATATTTATAATTATTGTGCTTGGTGTGAATGGGCCTTTAGACTCTAATCTGAAGTAGGAGTAGATTTAGTCCTAGAGCTGTAATCGGGCCATAAAGGTTAGGCCCGACAGAATTCGGCCAGAGCCCGACAAGTACATTTTGATTGACAGTTTTTTAAAAGCCTGAACTCGTTTACAGCCCAACATTATTCAAATGTGCAAATGCACACAGCTCTTTTGCCTTTTTTTCATGAATCAGTCATTTATATGTGTTTTAACATAATGTATTTATCACAAACGTAGGCTATAGGCCACTTGGAAGATGGAACAAATAAATAAAATAAGTCTTCTGTAATATAATATCTCAGCACTATAAATAGGCCTAGGTACATACACTTAGCCTTTAAATTGGCCAACACACCAATAAAAATAAGTCTTTCTTAACAAATTAAATTAAAATAAATCATGACGGGTATTTGGCAATAGCAAAATTAAGATAAAGGCTCTGCGGGATTTGTTTCGCCACTGTTCTTCACAAACTGAAGCTGAATAATAAAAGAATAATGCCAACAATAGCCTATATACTATGTCTACATTATGATTTTATGGTTTAATTAATATTTAGTTATAATTTGGAAATACTTTACTCACCAAGATTAGGCTACGTGTTTTTGTGGAGGAACATTTTTGAATCCACTGTAAATGGCTTTAGCGCGGCGCTGCGCTCACTGATGGTGCGTTCAACAGCCCTGAACACCCTTTCACAGCTGCTGCTACAGGCCAGAATGCATAGTACTGATCTGGCTAATTTTGCAAGATTTGGGTAGGATCTTCCACCAGCCAAGAATATCCATTTTATTTTCCATGACAGCGGTTTCAATGTAGCGAGTGACCTTGTCATCTTCCCTGTCAGCTTGCTGTACATTGCTGTTTAGCGCTCTACCGTAATATGCAGTGTATGAGCGACTGCTGAAATACCTTGGCGGCTATAATGACCATTCTATTTGAACTGGTGGCTGGGGTCTCACCGCAGTCAAAATTCGCTCTTTTTGACTTCTCTGTCATCGTTGTTTCACCTTTGCAGGGATGGATTTTAATGCTGTAACAAACGATTTGACTACTTTCTCACGCTAATCGAAATGCATCACATGACCAAGCCTGGCCCCACCCCATCTAAAATGATAGAAATTAACCCGTCAGGTTCGGGCAAAGATCTTCAGCTCTATTTAGTCCCCCCAAAAGAGTTCCTATAAGTGGAATTAGTTTAAGATCCCGCAATGCGAACAAGCCAAAAACTATAAAAGTGATTTCCCCCTGCAAAAGAAGACCTTTTGGGGTTAATAAATGGTCAATTTGGACGTTGAAGGGAGTTTCAACTTCTAAAAGTTAGTTTACATGGTAAATTAAACTGTTGTATTTTCAAAAGATCAAGGAAAATGAGATTTTCCGAGATATGACCCCGTTAATAAAAGGAGACTTCTGCCTTCCTCCAATAAATGATGGACTGCTTGAAAGATTACTTTGTTTTTATGAGTGGCATTTCATTTTAATTGGTTCATTATTTCCAGCAATTGCATCTTCAAATTCCCTTGATTGCTGCAGCTGTGGTTCATGCTGTGTCAGGATAGTTGAGGTTGTGAAAACACACACACACATAGTCTAACAGGCACATACTTCTATTTGCCAGATGGACACATTAAATCAGTGCTTGCTGGACCTGGCAGGATGTTATCAGAAGCCATCGACAGTTTCCACTGTGGGTGGATATTGCTATAAAATCAGGAAAAAAAGTGCTGATGTTATCGAATGATGGATTTTGGTCATAAGGATGTGATGGCTTTCATTTCCTAATTGAGCATTTCTCAAATAGTGCCTTCAGACATGTGTTTTATATTTGCAGTCACGGATTATGCCAACAGTG
Source organism: Danio kyathit (assembly GCA_903798195.1). Lineage (NCBI taxonomy): Eukaryota > Metazoa > Chordata > Actinopteri > Cypriniformes > Danionidae > Danio > Danio kyathit. Next base: position 43,923,603 of record LR812524.1, read on the forward strand.
TGCAATTCCATTGTGCGACATAATGAATGTGTTAAATGGTGCACATCCATCTTTTCAAAGATCTCAAAAACTGTATTTGGAATTTTGCACTGTGGTAGCAAGCAATTCAGGTGATACGGAAAATAAACATGTCTCATAGGACTAGAAGGGAACAGTTTCATATTTTAAAATGTGCCTTTTTTTTACGGATGGAGTTATTGAGATGGGGGCAAAGTCATGGTTATTGCGACGTTCTCAGCAGCAATATGATGGTCGATTGAATGGAATGATAAATGCCTCCAAATATTTTGAGGCCAAAAGTGTTTTTTCCTTTATACCACAACTGACTGAAAGTGTTGCCACCGCTGCCGCAGATATATTTTATCTAAGAAATGCTGAGGTTTTGAGTGAAAAAAATCCTTCTTTATCCAACACGACAGGCCCTGTTTGGTCTATCAGAGACAGAGGCATGTAAAGAACAGTTTGCAGAAATCTTTCTACCATTGATACCTCTATATTTTCCTTCTGTGAGGATTTGTCTGCTTTCGCTTTTGTGAATCTTAAACCTGACGAGTGCTGCTCTTATCTGACAAGCTGGTCTGGGAGATCACCAGGCTCAAAGGACTGGTTAGTCTAATCTTTGAGCATTTAGTTGCGCTCTCAGCCCTCCAGGATATTAAAATGCACCATCTGTTTACTGAAACCTGCTCAGCATGGTTTACATGCAAGACCTTGTCAGTCAAATTTATGCTTGGGCAAATGGGCATAGATGCGTATGCTGGCCAGTGGAAAGATGTAAATATATTAGACACATTTTCAGATATCAAGCTGCACATATTTACAAAAACATGACAGTTTTTTTTATTTATGTATTTATTTTTTAACTTCACCATGGATAGATGAAATAAAATGATCAAAGCCATTAATTATATATGGGATTATATATTTTTCTTATATATTTTTTACATTTATTCATTAATCAGAGTTTTTCAAAAAAAATTTGCAATTAAAAATTACTGATTTTGTGTTAAAATTTTTTTTTTGTAAAAAAAAAAATAAATAAAAAAATTATATATATATATATATATATATATATATAGAAATTAATTTTCTTTTTGCCACAGTGGAATGAACCGCCAACTCATCCAGCATATGTTTTACGCAACGGATGCCCTTCCAGCTGCAACCCATCACTGGGAAACATTCACACTCATACACTATGAACAATTTAGCCTACCCAATACACCTGTACCACATGTCTTTGGACTTGTTGGGGAAACCGGAGCACCCGGAGAAAACCCACGCCAACATGGAGAGAACATGCCAAATCCACACAGAAATGCCAACTGACCCAGCCAAAGCTCGAGCCAGCGACCTTCTTGCTGTTGAATATTATTGAAATATTATGTTTTGTTTAATATCAATGTTGCTATGTGTATATATAAATGTATATACCATTTTAAGTAGCCTTCTATGTTCGGTGTGCAATCTGACACAATGACACAAACATAAAGCTTCTTTATTTTGGTCTCTTGTCAAGACAAGATCTAAAACAGATCTAAAACGGTCTGCGTTAGGCCAAACGAAGTATAACTCTTACTTTTATCTACGATCTTACTTTCTCTCTCTCAGATTCCACTCCCTGAAGCATCTGACATCATGTACCTCACACAGGACATGCATTAGGGCTTCACCTACACTAATACACCTAAAACAATTTCCGTAAAACTCATCAATGGTTCTCATTCTCTTGTTAATCGCAAGGAAATAGTTAAACAAAATCATTTACTCATCTTAATACCAGCAATACATGTAAAGCACATTTAATGTCCTTCAATTCGTTCACGTCCAGTGGCCGTCATCCTTGAACTAAACTCTATCATTGTAAGCTGCTTGCTTTTCTGTCTGCTCCATTGCTCCATTTCTGAGATGTTTGCTCCAACTTTCTTTTGCAGTCAGAAACGCGTCAAACGCACAAAATGACCAGTTCGCGCCAAAGGATATCTAATCCAATCTTTGCATTGACTTCACATGTAACACTTATGCTTTATATGCGTCTGTTTACTGCACAGGCTGCAAAACATTTTCCCCCCGCTCTCATGTAATGTTAGGATTGTGAGGGTGCAGGTGAGATTTCATTTTTCGAGAGACACTCAAATAGTGTACATCACATGCGCTGCGTATGCAATGTCTATGAGTAAATAATTATTTACATTTTTTGCGATTATTTTGCGTTTAAATTAAGAATTTTGCAGGATCGCAAAAATGTGTGACCTCTTTGTTGATATTGCATTGGATTTAGCGATCGTGGAATCTAGTGGGTCTGATTAATGCAAATAAACACGTGCTACTGAGCAGTCGTTTATCAAACTGCTTTATTATTTTCTTTCTTGCTTTTCTGATCTGATTATTTATTTAATTTTCAGATGAGGTGCCAACAGTACTTGAGCCACCAACTGTTATTTTACCCAGAAAGTTGGCAAAATGGTCTGTATCCATAATGAAGGTGCACCAGGCAGCTCGATGGGAAAATTAGCTCCATTTACATTATTCGGCGAAGGTCAAAATAGAGAAGTGTTGTGAAAATATAATATACTGCAAATGCATATACGTTTCTCTCTGGGTGGGATTCGATTTCTCAGTGGACCCACAAGTTGGCTGAAAAACAGTAGGTAATTTGCTATGTGATTTTTACTGAGGCAGTGTGAGGAAAAACAAATTTACCTAACATCCTCAGGGAAAACTAGCTGTGCCCAGATCAGGCTTTAGGCAGTCACCCATTGACATCAATATCCCTGCCAAGTAAATGAACTTAAGGGCTGGAAAACACTTATACCAGAGCAAAGAAAGCTCTTTGATAATATAACCATTGTGATGTTAAGCTTTGATCTCCATTCTTTGTGCGTTTTACAGGTGTTATACATCACCCACAGAAAATTGACTATATTCTTAAGCTTTTGTGATGCACAGCAAAACAGTATCAGCAAGCGTGCGGCACCTGCCCTCAAAAACTGGGAGGAAGACAAAAGGAGCGTACTTGGGAAGATCAAGGGTTTAACCCTTCTTTGAAATGCCTGCTTATAAATAAATCTGAATCCAAATACCCTGCTTGCCAAGATTGTGTCATATTGGTTCTTGGCACTTTGTTTAGCAGCCATCGGTTTCCCACTATAAAGAAGTCTTGACCGACATTTCATGCTTTATTGTCACTTGATAATGTAAAAGATAAGTCTTTGCCACCTTATTTTCAAGAGAAGGATGAAGACGTTTCTGGAAGCCATTGTTTAGTCTAACAAATTATTCAGATTTTATTCTAACTCATTTTTTTCATTTTGTTTTGAGTATTTCCACTGACTACATAACGCTGCTTGAATAGTGGAGTTTTTAAGTTCAGTTTTGTATGTGTTATTAATAGCATGGATTTTCTTTCTCACCTCCCACAAAAACATATGGAGTATATATTTTCACAGAAGCTGCTTTGTTTATATTAATGGGAGATTGCACGTTTTGCTCTTCATCAAGGAATCCAAAAAATACAAAGATAATTGCAATTGTAGAAAATGATGAATTACAAATCCGGATCTTCTGAGAAACAGGAAGGCCCTGTTTTTCTTTTATTTATTTTTAGTTTACATTTTATTGATCCAATTACAAGAGGATGACACTAAATACTGGAGAGCGCTGTGATGGAAAATCATACGAGAAATAAAAAAGGCATCATTATTCTCCTTTGAACTGATATAGAGGATTTAGTTTCTACGCAGTAAAAAATAATATGATCAATTAGTCCTGACAGCATATGTTTTTAGGCCATTGTAACTTATCAAACTAAGTTAATCATCTTCTAACTTAATTTTCTAAGTTACGCACACTGTTTTAAGTCAGTTTAACAAAATATAAGTTCAATGGACTCATAAGCTTAATTTGATTCAGCTTAAAAATTTGAGGCAACCAGGTTTTTGTTTTTTACAGCGTAGATTTTTAACCGGTTATTCAAATGTTTAAAAAAAAAAGAGTCGTGTACTGTAAGCTTTTATGTCACAAGATTTATGTAAATACAGCTCACTCTTGTAATTTTTTTAAACCTTTCCTAGGTTTATTATCATTATTTTAGGTCCAAGTGGTATTTGTAAAGAATTTTATGCAAGCAGAGTACAGCTGTTTGTAAAGCATCCAGTGCCATCTGCTGTTAAAAACTAAGCTTAAACGATTTTTCACCACAGCTCTAGTGTAAACAAGATCTGAAATGTTTTGCTCTTGTCCACTTTTGGCCACTTCCAGATGTAGTGGAAATGTAACAGGCTATTTAAATGTGAGGTCTGCAGATCTCCTTAAACCATGAATTAAATAGTTTTGCTCACAACAGACAAAATTAATAAAAAAATTAATAAATAAATAAATAAATTAAAATAATATTGCAACACTTACATTTTGGGCTGCACCGATAAACAATATTATATCAAATTGCAATCAAATTTATGTTAATAACAATAATAAGCTCTGGACTTTTTAACTCTATATTGATCTAAGAGCCAATCACACAGCAGAAATGTGCAATAATGGGAATCTAAAAGTGTGTTGATATTGCCCTATTTTAAGGACAGTCTAGGAGGGGCTTTTTTTACCTCCTTTTTTTTCAATGTATTTTATTTCCTATTTTTCTATGCTATTCCTTGACTAACTTGTCATCCCATTTTTGGCCACTGAATATTTATCGGGTGAAAATATGTTATACCGTTTAATGGACCCTTTAATTTTGTGGCTTCAGTCTTTGTTGGGGTACTCTTTTAAATCTGGAAGCATTAACAACTTATATCAAAATATATATAGTTATCGTTCATTATGGAAAATAATTATCGAGATTACATTTTTGCCATATCGCCCAGCCCTACTTTAATTCTCACTTTTAACTAGTAGCTTATTATCTCCCTATTATCAAGATATTGGCTGTTTATTAGTATTTATAAAGTATATATTCTGCATGATCTTTTTTTTTTTTTTTTTTTTTACATATTCAATACCTAAATCTAACTAATAGCTATTAAATGGTTTGTACTTAAGTGTTTTTTTTCTTCTCTTGAACACAAAAAAGGAAAAAAAGGAGATTTTTTTGAAGAAAGTTGACTTTCAACTATGGAAGTCAATGGTTAGACATTTTCAGCTTTCATCAAAATATCTTCTTTTTTTTAACTCAAAAAATAAGAAATTCAAACAGGCTTGTGACAAGTGAAGGGTGAGGAAATGATGACAGTTTTTTTTTTGTGGACTATCCTTTTAGAAATAAGCAAATTAGAATTATGATTGATTGAAATTTATGGTTCTCATACTGTAAAGATTAGGATTGTATTGCTTAAGACCTCATAGCTACTGGTTTGTTAAAGCACCCCTATTTTGCATTATAAAAGGTCATATTTTGGTGTTGGGGGTCTCCAACAACAGGCTGGTATGCATGCAAGGTCAAAAAACACTTTCATTGTCTTATAATATGCATTAATTTTTACCTAATTATCCCAACGACTCCCATATGATTTGTTCAGCGATTCATTTGTTCCCAAACCCCTCCTTTGCGTGAGGCTTATCTGCGCTGATTGGTCCGATGACCCATTCTGTTGACTGTTAGGTCGACTGGGTTCAGCACGAGAGAGAAAAGCCCACTACGGCTATACAGTTCCAGGAATGCAATAAAGCAATGCAGTTAAACACCAGCATATTACTCTACTCTTAAACCTAACCCCAAGTAATAACAATGCCACACATTCAGTATCAACCCACACGGTGGCAAAAGTTGAACTATTTTGAAAATTGACCTTGCCGCACGTGTGTATGAACAGCTGATGGTGGCCATAGCAAAGACAAACGGCAGAGGATGACGAGTTTAGAAACGCATTTAAATCATTACCATAGAGTACTGATACAAATCAGTACAAATCAGTACAAATCAGTACAATACAGTACAAGCACTGATCTATAATAGATACGTGATTACAAGCCGCGTGGAGCAATTACAATTTATAACACGCAATTAAACACATATTTTGCAAACTACACAAAACGAGGCAACAATTTTAATCACACTTACATGTTATGATCCGGTGAAAGAAGAAACTGGTCCATTTGAACTGTACATGTTACTGACAAAGTCCCTGTCAAAGTCTGACAAAGTCCCATACATAATAGTCTCTGCTACTCTTTCAATAGCAAACAGCCGGCAAATCTCGCATTGCAGCGTAGGTTATTGTATCAAAAATCTGAAAAATTACAGGAACAAAACACAGCACACGGTTGGCTATATTATTGTTGTGAAAATTAACTTTAACGCTTTGTTCCCTGCAGCCAAATCTCCATCTGTCAGTGATCGTCATCTTCATGATGTATCAGTCCTGTGATCCCCACGCTTAGTTTGTGTCTGAAGGAAAAGGCGCGTTCACATTTTACCGGAACCAGTACTTCATATTTGGTGATGTACTGTGTCGACGTTGATGCATTCAGACAAAAGATCCGGACCCAACTCGATTCATTTATTTGACTCTGAGTCAACGATTTCATTAAAGAATCAATAGTTTTAATCACGGTGCACTTTCAGATTAAACTCTAATGTTTTCATTCATTTGAGTGCTGCGTTGCATACTGCATAGAATGTCATTTTCACAAACTCATAATAGGGGCTCTTTAATAGCCAGATTGCACCTTAAAATAAGAGTAAAATATAATAATCTCAAAATAAAAAAAAATGGCTCAATTATTTGTCCATGCTTTTTGTTGGGTTAAAGTGAAAAAGCAAATTCAAGATTTAAAATAATTGGACATGCTTTTTGTTTATTAAAATATAGTCTAGGAAATGCTAAAATACAGTAAATAAATGTCTAATTAAGAAAATAATAATAGTTATAACACAAAAAATTGTGTTTTTTTATTTTATTTGACCTAAAATAAGAACTAAATAGGTTCATAATTATCATCATTGTTTTCTTTGTGTGCCCCATTGTGTTTATTTGGTCTTTGCAAACATGGCTGTAGCAATTAATATATAAATAATTCAGCTCCATCTGTTCCATTTGAAGGGTTTTCCTCAGAATTCAGGGATTTTGTTCTTCTTGTTGCTGTCATTCTTCTAAAACTGTTTTCTTTTTCTTTCCTCTCTCTCTTTCTCTCTCTCTCTTTCCATCTCTCTCTCTTTCTGCAACCATGCGCTTGTCTGCCTCATTTCCTTCAGGCCACCCACCAAATAGTATGTGACCATATCTAGACAATGTATGTTTACAGCAATAACCAAATTAAACACAACAGAGCGGCAACAACAACAGGAGCATGAGTGAAATAAGCCTACTGGCATGAATGGAAATGGCAGATGGAAGTAAGGAGTGCCGCCCAGGAGACACATATCACATAGATAACTGATGCCAGCCCAACTGCGTCTGACAGGAGGCTGCGATATTTAATCAGACCTAGCACTGAATCAACACCACCGCCAGCTGCAATTCAAATCCCTTTATATAACCCAAATGCCAATTAGCTGGAAATAGCACAGCACCACACCCTGTTGTCAAACTATTACAATATGATGTGTTGGCAGAGTCTTAGTTTGGTGAAGTGACGGTGAGACGGGGTAGGTGTGTGTAAGTGCGCAGTTCGTAATCCGCTGCGGAAATTTGCCTGTAATGTCACTTCTATATTCAGAAACGTATGGAAGAGTTCACAGTCGCTCTTCTGCCAATGTGTTTCTGTAAGAATTTGCATGATCTGTTCTGGATTGTGAATTTCATTTTGACTCTAAAATATGTTTTGAGTTTAATTGGAGTGAAATTAAATTTGAATATTGAAGGATAAATATGCACTTGCAGATGGCGATGAATAGGGTGATTGTGCAAACGAGGAAATTGGCCAAATATTATGCACTCTGTTTAGATGATCTTTAGAGATGCTCAATAAAACATCCTTCCAGATTTTGTTTATTTTTTGCTCCCATCTAATGCTTAATAATAATAATAATAATAATAATAATAATAATAATAATAATATTTTATCAGAATCAGAAAAAGCTTTATTGCCAGGTATGTACACACATACGAGGAATTTGTTTTCACGAAAGAAGCTTCTACAGTGCAATAGAATGACAGAGACAGGACAAAAAACAGATAATAAATATATTTAAAAAGTATATATAAATATATATAAAAAGTAAAGAGTGTATGTAAATATTAGGGCTGGGTCGATAAACGATATATCGAATCGCGATAAAATTTATGTCTATAACAATAATAAACTCTTGATTTTTTTGACTCTATATTGATCTAAAAGCCATTTACACAGCAGAAATGTGCAACAATGGAATCTAAAAGTGTGTTGATTATTAGAGATGTATCGAATATTTGGCCACTGAAATATTTTGGACAAAAATATGTTATGCCATTTAATGAACCCTCTAATTTTTGTGGCTTCAGTCATTGTTGGGGTACTCCTTTAGAAGAATTGTATAAGAATTTTATATGAATTGTGTGGTTTATTTGAATTTCTTGAGACATAATAGTATTTAGGTGACGCAGTGGCGCAGTAGGTAGTGCTGTCGCCTCACAGCAAGAAGGTCGCTGGTTCGAGCCTCAGCTGGGTCAGTTGGCGTTTCTGTGTGGAGTTTGCATGTTCTCCCTGTGTTCACGTGGGTTTCCTCCGGGTGCTCCGGTTTCCCCCACAGTCCAAAGACATGCGGTACAGGTGAATTGGGTAGGCTAAATTAACCATAGTGTATGAGTGTGAATGAGTGTGTGTGGATGTTTCCCAGAGATGGGTTGCTGCTGGAAGGGCATCCGCTGCGTAAAGTTGCGTAAGTTGGCGGTTCATTCCGCTGTGGCGACCCCGGATTAATAAAGGGACTAAGCCGAAAAGAAAATGAATGAATGAATAATAGTATATAATTTCAATACTGGTCATGTCATATGAAAAACAGTTTATAGAAATAGTTTACCAATCCGAGTAAGTACAAGCTTATTATGATCTGTTTGTAAGATGATAGGTCTTAATCTAATTAATAATTATTAAAGATCAATCATCCTTATCCTTTTTTTCTTAGCAGAAAACAGAACAGGTCATCTTGGATATTTAGTTGTACGCTTATATTTCTTGTTTTTGGTAATCTAATGCTTTGTACTGTACATTACAATGTTGTGATGCTTAAATTACCTTGTAGCATTTGAAATGGCACATTTTAGTGGTTTTACCTTTAGAGTTTCATTCATTCATTCATTTTCTTGTCGACTTTGTCCCTTGCGGGGTCGCCACAGCGGAATGAACCGCCAACTTATCCAGCACGATTTTACGCAGCGGATGCCCTTCCAGCCGCAACCCATCTCTGGGAACTTCCACACACACATTCACACTCATACACTATGGACAATTTAGCTTACCCAATTCACCTGTACTGCATGTCTTTGGACTGTGGGGGAAACCGGAGCACCCGGAGGAAACCCACGCGAACCCAGGGAGAACATGCAAACTCCACACAGAAACGCCAACTGACCCAGCCCAGCCGAGGTTCGAACCTGCGACCCAGCGACGTTCTTGCTGTGAGGCAACAGCACTACCTACTGCGCCACTGGGTTGCCCCCTAGAGTTTTTTTTAGTATTTTTAGTATTTTTTGATTTAGTTTAGATTTTCATCATGAGCCGTTTGGGCTAGGCATGGGACAATAATCGTTTTCAAGGTACTGTATGTCACGGTTTGGAAAAGTCAAGATTTTAAAACCATCACAATTTTCTGCTATACCGTTCCTACAGTATGTGTAAGTTTTTTTTTATTTATGTTTTTTTTTTTTTTTAGTTTGAAATCTGTGTTTTTGAAACAAATGAAGACAGCAGAAGTCAATGATTCATTTGAATTATTTATCCTGACATGTTTACTGTTCCAAAATATTTCAAATGTTTCTCAAAATAAAATATATTGTGTTCAATGGGGAAAAACATGTTTTTTTTTACCCAGACATTTAAAAAGAATATATTTTAGAGCAGTAATAACAATACCGTGAATTATCATACTGTCAGAATCTTATACCGGCCCATGCCTAATTAGTTTGTAAAATAGGTATTGGTATTAGTAAATCTACTGCTGTTTGTAAGTCTTTATTGAACAATAAATAATGAATTCCATCTATTTATCAAATCTCCATATTAGTTGATGTTGGATATTTAGTTGTGCACTCCCATTTCCCCAGTTTTTGCATTCCTGTCATTTAATGCGCATTTAAATAGTCCCCCAAAAACACAACATTAAACATCAAACACTTTAAATATGTTATTTAGCAGTTGTATCTCAGAATTAACAACTGTTTTCCTTTCATTTTGACTTTGTTTGAAATATTACATTTTTGGAGTTGGTATTGAGATGTCAGCACTTTTTTTTGTATTTTACAGAATCAATTCCTAAGTATAATAATGCAAGTATAATATAGTCAGCATAATACTGTATAATACGAAGATAGGAGACAAAATAGTATATAAGTTCAGTATACTATTCAGAATGATGTATTTATTGGCCTATAATGCACTTGTGCTGATATGTAATATAAATACAATGATTACAAAGAGGAATTTGGCCTTGGAATAAAAGTCTATACTCAAATCTATCTTTTAAAGGTAAAGAAGGTTTAGATAACAGGGTGCTGATTATATATTTGTACTGCAAGATTTACAGTTTCTCATTTCATTAGAAACTGCGAACATTGATTGAACGCTGCAACATCATAACCAGAGCAATAAACCAGAGCACACAGTAAAGTTGCCTAGGGGGTTCAAAAATAATAGTAAATATAATGTAATTTCATAACAAATTTAGCATTGTAGTGTCAGCGAGAATGAAGCACAGGAAACCCTGCGATGATTTATTTCCTCCAAAGACCTTCTGCTTTCCCTATAGTCTGCTGTCTCTCAGCAGGGAGTTTGTCTAGTGTAATTTCATTTTCATATTGCATACTGTATTGCAAGATGCATCTCACCCAAGTTCACTCATCCTAGAGAATGATAACAAAGTAGCCAGACCTGAAAAAAGTAATCTCTCCTCAACTACTGCTAAATGTTGACCTCTCTGATGGTGTTAAAGGGGATTACGGTTGAGAGGCTTCAGTGGAAAGCAAAAAGAGTTTGAAATCCAGGTGAAAAGATGAGAGAGAGTTGAAGCATTCGTCGCTTTCCTCACTTTTCCAAACCGTCTTCCAACACCTGCTCGTAGCTGTAAGATGAACACGTGAACTGTACCATTTGATAGCACGACTGCAGCTCTGAAAAGCCAAAGCAGCCTAAGTAATGACATCTCGGCAAAAGCCTCTGTACACATTATCCCAGCGGAAATTAGATGATTTTATAAATGATTGGAATTCTATCGGGATGAGGGAGCCACGTGGGCTGTTAGGAGAAGCGCATACTCGGATGAGCTTGCGATAGACTTTTCCGAAAAGGTTTAGTGGCGCCATATGCTGAGCAAGCCAGTTTCCAAGTTATTCAATCAGAGATGATTACAATTTTAGCACGGCATATTGAATCTCAGCCAGGTCGTGTAAGCCTCAGTAAATATTTCAGCTAGAAAAATTATTGCAAAATGCTCATGTCAGAGTGACCTATTGCTAATCATTTAAATGGCTGCTGCTGCTGAACATCCCTTTTTAGTGCGAAACATCAGATGCTTTGTCCATTAGCGAGAAGTGTGTGCAGGCTACCGAATTATAATCAGATTCAGATGATAATCAAATATATAAAAGGATGAAACTCTTTCAAAATATATTTTTATGCACAACAAATAAATTAAAAATAGTATCCGTAGTATGGCATCAGAGTTCAATCATTTCTTACTGTTTATTTTGTATTCCTGAGAACATTTATGGATTAAACATTGTGTAGAAATCGTTTTAATCCTGTAGACCTGGTTGGAATTTACACAAAACAAAAGACTTTTGCTGCTTGTTCAAACTACTTATTTAAAAAGAGTTGAAACAACACAATTCTTAAGTTGTTTTTGGGACACCCTAATTGTTTTGTGTTGAATCCACTTATTATTATTTTTTTTACTTTACATTAAGTTAACTTAATCTATTTGTGTTGGAACAACATGGAGGAATTGTCTGAAACCCAGCATTTTTTATTTAATTTAATTCAATTCAATTCAATTCAATTCATCTATTTCTACAATGTAGATTGTGTCAAAGCAGCTTACTATAGAAGTTCTAGTAAATTGAAACTGTGTCAGTCCAGTTTTCAGAGTTGAAGTTCAGTTTAGTTCAGTTCAGTGTGGTTTAATTTTCACTGCTGAAATTCCAAACACTGAAGAGCAAATCCATCGGTGTGCAGCTCCACAAGTTCCAAACCAAGCAAGCCAGTAGTAACAGTGGCGAGGAACAAAACTTCACCAATTGACGAAATCAAAGGAAAAAACCTTGAGAGAAACCAGGCTCAGTTAAACACGACCATTTCTCCTCTGACCAAACTTCCTGTGCAGAGCTGGAGCCTAGGCGCCGAAGACTGGAGAACGCAGAACGTTGTTCAGGCTGGCCCATGAGATCAATGAGGAGAGTCGTCTATCACTGGGGTCTTTCAGGAATCAGACTCATGCTCTCCACTCCTCCATGACCACCTCAGCATCTGCTCAGGAAAAGGACTGGTCTAGGATTATGGAGAATTGTTTTACAGTGTGCACCATTTAATCACCCTCAAGTGGTTCCATGTTTATTCTTTAGGTGAAGTTGGTAATGGTAATGGTCTTGGTAATCTTCAGTGTCTGAATATTTTTTTCCTCATTCGAGAGTTCACACTTAGCTGATGATTAATTATAAAGCTTGTTTGGCATGCTGTCCCGGGAGAGAGCCCTGAGCTCATAAGATCCTCGAGCCCGGGGCTCCCTCCCGTTGCAAGGCGAGAGGGGAGATCGAGCTCAGGTAGATCTCGAGAACTCCCCTGTCGTAGTGACTAAAAGCAGATAGTAGTTCTTTTTAACGAAATAGGTACTGGTAGGGAGCAAGTCTTAGTGTTGATTAGTCAACTTAGGTTGCATGTTTTTTAATCGGTGGGAGGAAACCGGAGAACCCAGGGGAAACCCACGTGAGCACGGGGAGAACGTGCAAACTCCACACAGAAATGCCCGCTGGTTTGGTAAAGCCTAGAACCATTGACATTCTTTCTGTGAGGCAACAGCGCTAAGCGCTGTGCCACAATGTCACCCATCTAGGAAAGAGGAGGAGTAGGGGTGGCAGAGGGGATTCTTCAAAGCGAAGATAGCGGTGATGTGAAACTCGGGGTATTTATAGTAGCTTAGGGATCATCTGATTGGTGCATAGTGAATTGGATAATGTGGGTCCAGCCGCTAGCAATCATAAGCATGTGATCCTCTCGAAATTAGTTTATAAATAAACTTCACTTTGAGTGGCGGTCCTTTTCTGTTGATGTCAGTTTGACAGCCACAATATTCTTAACCACGCCCCACTTACCGTTAATTGCTATGAGGCAACGATGCAAAATAGCTCCGCCTCTTCTCAGCATTTTGTTTCAGTTGAAAGTACATCAACATATTGAAATAAAAGTCTCAGCAACTTCCAGTCCATGCAGACTTTTATTAGCTGCTTCTTTTGAATGCAAAAGAAGTTATTTTGAACAAAGTCAGAAATCTGTATCCCTTCACACCCATAGTATAAAAAAAAAAACTTTTAGATTTATTTGAAGGTGGAACAAGTTTTTTGGGTAAACTCTCCCTTTAAATACAACACAAGCTTTGGCAATAGCATCTCACAGTTCACAGAAGTGTGTTTCATTGGATAAACACAATTGTGCATCTGCAACGGAACTAAAAAATGTGAATGTTTAACCATGCTTCAGAAAGCTGGTGTGGAAAATTCACTGCCCTTGTCTGTGTAAATTAAAGCAATTCTAAAGGGCTTTTTATTGTGTGCTTAACCCTGGATTGTTGTTCTTCAACCCCTGAATAAAGGAACAATTCTCAGTTGTCATTTAGAAGTGGGGTTAGCACTCATTTTTAACCGGGTTATGAATCCTTCTCTGGAGCAGGCCTTCCACAGGGCTTTTTGCTTTGTTAACTGTGCATTGTGGTGTTAAACATGCGCATTGTTTCACAATGCAGTGTTAGAATGTTATGGTTTTATGCTTAGCAACCAACTAAGTACTTCATATTCACATGCTTTGAATGGTAACACACACATGCACGCTCGCACACACACACGCACAAGACATAGTGCACTCTCTGAAAATGCTAGGTTCGACACTATTCTTATGTTGTCCCAACACAAATCAATTGTTATCTTAATTAACTTTTTTATTTAAGTGGATTGAACATAAAACAATTAAGTTTTCTCAAAAAAAAAAAAACTTAAGAATTGTGTTGTTTCAACTCATTATAAATAAGTAAATTGAACAAGCAGCAAAAGTCATTTTTTGAGGGCCTCATAAAAACTTTGGTTAAGGGCCATGAAACCCCCTTCTCAGCAGGGTGGTTTCACACCTCTAGTTTGAAAAAGTCAGGAAAGTGGGTGAGTCCAGCTTTGTTTAGGTGGTAGTGGCGAAAGAGGGAAGGGTTTGCATGAAAAGGGGAATTTCATTACGTGCACGCAGTGATTTTCACACCGGTAACACAAACACAGATGCAGGGGAGATAGATAGTGATTCGAAGAGCAGCATTTACAGCGAATCTGAGAGCTGTGTGGAAGTGGAGAATTTTCAGTCCATAACATTGTAGTGATATTACTGTTACTAACTTTGCCATCTGAATAAACATAAACAAAGAACATTGATCACACTCTTACCAAATCCTTACCAAATCAGGACACGAACTTGAAGCGCATCTTTTTTTAAAAGAAGACGAGTGGCAAATATGGATTTCACCATTTCCAGATTCGAAAAGCTCTCGGGTAAAAAATGTTGCTTACAAACATATTTTTGTCACGTGTTAGAAGGCCACTGTAATCCACACATGTGGGTCCACACGCCAGCTGTGCTCTCATCGCAGAGAAATGGAAACAAAACCTTTGTTGTGACACATTTATAAACGCAACACTGACGACCCATGTCTCTGAACAATTCTTCTTCTACTTGTTTGAATTACGGTTGGCCACACAACGTGGCATCTCTCTGAACACTGTAACAGGTAAAAGCTATATCATGCATATTAATGAAGTTGCGTCTCGTCCACAATAGAATGCGCTGATTGGTTGGAACCAAGTCTTTCTAATGAATTAATGAACAGATGTGCTGAAAACTCAATGGTGTCACTTTGTACCGGCCGGTACAGACAGCCAATCTCCACGCTGGAATTTACACAATGATCTCATGGCTGTGACGTTGCTTCAAAATATCTTTTTAAACCGAAATTTCCAACCAATTTCCCCTTTTAGTGAAATATATGTGTCCTAATAGTGTTTTTAGCAACGTGGGACATAATTATGACTGTCAACATCTCAAAAAATGTGTTTTGGTGTTTTGTGACACTTTAAATATTTGTACAAAATATCAAACTGTGACAGAAAGCATGTCAGTTGGAGTTCAGACTTCATCATTTTAAAAGTTCATTCAGGAAAAATGTGAAAGCAGTCAGCTGTATATAATAAAACCACAAGCTCCAATACTTGCCAGTGCCTGGACTCGAACCTTCACCCTTTGGATCACAAGTCTCTAACCATTCATCCACAGCTGCCCCCGGAAAACATGTTTTGTGGTGCTTTATTCCAATCAATGACATCACTGACATGCTGACTGACATCATAAATATGCAAAAAAGGATGTTAATCCCGCATTTGGGGTTGCACGGTGTTAAATGTTTTAGTGCTCAAGTTTAATTGATAACCCCTAGGAAATTATGTGTAAAATGTGAAGTAAGAGAATCCAGGATCACGTGGTTGAAAATGACCCAGGGTTAACTATTTCAAGTATTAAGAGCCTTTAACTCTGGCATGACCTGTTTTTACTTGTATCTTTTTACATTAAGGGGAGACATGATGTAATTAAATGAAAACACTTTTAAATGGAGCAAACTCGAGGTACAGGAATAATGTCAGTAAAACAGCCAAGTTCAACACCCTAGAAATATAGTTTTACTTATAAGATTATAAATATATAATCTTAAATACGTTTGAGGTGTGTGTGTATATACATACATACACTACCTGACAAAAGTTTTGTCACCTATCCAAGTTTTAGGAACAAAAAATAATACCTTGACTTTTAGTTGATCATTTGGTATCAGAAGTGGCTTATATGAAAGGCAAATGCCTGCAAATTATGCTTATTTTACCAAAATAAGATATGATCATGCCTTGATTTGCTTAGACAAAAGTCTTGTCACTTAGCATAAATAATGTACAGTATAGATTAGAATATACAGTCATGGTGCAGTGGAAAAATAATTAATATTGTAGGTGCGTCCCGAAATCGAAAACTTATGCACTATTTTTCCACTTGGTAAAAAAAAAAAACGTTAGTGTTCCATTTGGGATGACACTACATTCATATACTATGCTGTTGAGTGTGTAGGTGTATAAGTACATCGTGCATAAGTGCATAGTGTATAGTGTGCCATTTGGGACGTAGCTTGTGTATGACTCCCATGAGCTTGGACTACGGAATCTATATATCTCTGCAATGACTCAAATAACTTCCCATATAGCAAAATTTCTCTGGCCCAGCTCTGGCCCACACAATCAGGTTTTCATCAAATGGACAATATCTGGGCCAAGTCTCAGTCAAGTTAATAACTCATAACTGGGCCAGATAGGTTGGTGTGTCATGATTGCAATGAAATTGAAAAACACATGTAGCATTGCACTTTAGGCACACTGTGGGCGTGCTTTTTCTCAAAGCAACCTGATTGGTAGAATTTTTTTCTTTGCTCAAAAATCCTTTGAATGTATTTTAAATGTGGATCAAGAAAGGCTAAAATTAATGTGACTCACATATCAATTTTTAACATCTGGGCCAAATACTATATTTTACATCTGGCCCAAATCTTGTGTGCCGCCTTAAAGATGGTGCCACCTCTGCCAAACCCAGGCCATGTTTGGCCCACATGCTGTGTGCGAGTGCCGAATGAATGCCTCCTGTTCCAGCTTTATGCCAAATCTGGGCCAGAATTCTTTGCTACCTGGGTTATAAATAAAGTCATCTGGAATGGCAAACAAAGCATTCTTGCAGGACTCGTTCATCAAGATTTTTTGGATTCATCTTCAATGCCTCCCTCTTCATCTTATCCCAGACATGCTCAATAATGTTTATGTCTGTTGACTGGACTGGTCAATTCTGGAGCACCTAGAACTTCTTTGCTTTCAGGTACTTTGATAAGGACATATTTTTATGACAAAATGTGGACACAACAACCACTGGGTAAACATTCTTTCTTTCAAATTCAGTCCTTGTGTTTGTCCTTGTGTTTGAATCCATAGAATCAAAGAATCAAAAGTATAAAGATTCAAAGAATAAAAATCAAAGTAAAAGCTTTTTTTGTGTTATGTAAATATGACCTAAATTATATGATTTATGGTTTAAACCCTCTGATTAACAGGGTTAACATCTATTAACATCTACTGGTTTCAAGTATAAACACACTACAGCTGGAATTTTTACAAATGTTTTAGGAGGTGTCATAATTTTTTTTTTTATACTGTAGCTCATCATACAAAAAAACAAAACTCTGTTTGCTAACTCTTATTTAAAGAAATTTGGAGTGCATGTCAAATGGTTACATTTAAAATACAACAACAGCCGCAAAGAAAAGTATAATATAGTGTTTTCTATTTTACACTTTTGGTTCATTTTAATATGGAACATTTTTTAGAATGCCTTTCTGTGAGTTATAGGTTTTTATTTTTTTGTTCTCTGTCTTCTCAGCATCTCTTTTGCACCATTTTGAGTTCAGTTTGAGTCACCATTGTGAGTCCTCTTGAGTCAAGTTCAATAGCAGGGAGCAAGTGTTAAATGTACTGGATGTTTCATCAGGCAGTCTGGACGGCCATTTATTTACTTTGTAGATTTTTGCATGGATGATCAAGGTGCTTTTGAGCCTGGGTTGAAGATAAAACATGATTCACAAAAGCACAATTTGAGGCATTATATTAGATTAGTCACAGCATGATGTGAAAAGCAGTCTCACATAAGTGATAGCCTCTTATGCATTTCAGCACCCGCATGTTTGTTACAACCTGCTGAACGTATGAATTGAAATGGCTGATGATGATGAGACCTTTACACCTTATAATAATTGGAACACATAATAGTGACACAGAGGTAGCATTTATTGAAGCGGTATGGAGAGTGGTCTGGACTGAATGTATTTCGCCAACAGCGATCCTATGGTAAGAAACATATAAATGACAGATAGTGTACAGTCTATAATTATACAGCTATAAGCTAGACTAGAGCTACCTTGTGGCCCTTTGTAGGCTTGGGCTCTGCTTAACCTTATTACACTCCTGTTAGGAAGGTCTTCGTTTGTCTCCTCTTTTTTTCCATCATTATTTGGACCCTGGAGGTTAGACATTGGAAAGTTTTTTTATTTTGTATTTTTTTTTATTTACTGTTCGAAAGCAGGAAAAAATACATTATCAAATCTATTTATAATTCACAATTTGGTATGTTGGAAAAAAAAAAAAAAAACTAAAATTGTCAAACTATAGCGCTGAATATTCAAAGAAACATGTTTTGCCTTCACATGAATTGTTGAGAAATAAAACTCTTATGCATCCGTATCTTGTGTTTGTGCATTGACTTTTAAAGTGAATTGTTCATCAACAAAAGACAGAAAATAACTACTCTTTACTGTCCTATTTTGTAACAATTACCTTTTCTGTAGTAAATATTAATACATATTTATACAGTTAAAACTAAGCTGGGTTGTTCTTTATTTTTAACTCAGCCATTATTAATCATTAATTTGCTAGTAAACTTTGATAACATAAACAGAATTTCTCAAGAAAAATGAGTGTGAAAATGCTGAGTAGCTTGTAATTCTGGAAAGCCACTATTAGGGCTTTGCGATTAATCGAAAAGTAATCGAAATCGACATTTAGAATGTATAATCGATAATTTTTTCAGGACACTTTTTTCAATACTTTCCCTACAGTGTGTGAAGTCACATGTCCACACTCTGTTAAGGCAAATTTAGGCCCAATCCCAATTCTATTTTTGTACCCCTACACTTACCCCCTTTCCCCTTGGCCCTTAAAACCGAGTGTGAAGTATGTAAAGCCCATTCCCAGCCACTAGACTTTTTTGACAGGGTATTCGAGTGTCATCGAGTGTCAGAATGTTGTGGGACTGCTGTACAGGATTTATGATTATGGATTATAATAGTGGTAGGCCGTTATCGGCGTTAACGCGAGACTCTTATCGCGCGATAAAAAAAATATCGCCGTTAATCTATTTTCAAAGTTGGGTTGGGAGCTAGGTCTATTCAACGCAAGCTATGATGACTTTCACCTTGATATTTTAGCACGGATGTATACCTGGCCGGTGAGCCGTCTGACAAAAAAAGTGCCCTTCTGAATCAAATCAGCAGGATACCTGACTTTAACTGCAGTTCGGCAGTTTCACTTTAACTCCTAAACATTTCATTCATGCGCCGTGACAAACTGGGGTATTAGACGCAAATAAATGAGTAGGGACTGGTGAGAGTGTTATGGAATTTAATAACGCAGGCCAAATGGAAAGAAAAAAAAAAACTTCTGCATTTCGCGGTGTGTGTGCGTCTGTGTGTGTGTGCGCGGTCCTTTACTGACAGCCGCCTGTGTGGATCTTGTCGGAAAATATGGCAAACAGCCTACATGACGGTAATAGTTTGTCAGTAATGCCACTAATATCTGCATACTCCACGTCTTAATTCCATTTATATTTAGTTCAGTTATGACTTTAATCGCATTAAGGTAATCTAAAATCACTGTTTACATGGTAGACTCTTAATCAGAGTATTGTTTTAATCATATTAAAATCGTATTAAAGTATTGTTGCCCATGTAAACATACTCGATGTTTGACACACCGTCAGGGCTCTCTGAACTTGCCTTTGCGAAGCAGCATTTTCTGTATGTACGTACATCAAAAGCAAATATGAAATCGCTGTTTGGAGCTTATGTAATAATAAACGCCATGTTAATGTGCGAATAAAATAGTTGTCTGATATAATTATTTATACCATTAAAACAATAATGACACGTTAACTTGCCCATCCTTCGTATGTACCAGTCTGGGTGTGCATTTAAATATACATAATAAATATACACGCTACATGCACACATATTATGCTAATACAAACTATTATTCTGTACTCAGTTAGTTGTGATTAATCATTAAACACCACAATTGGATATCACAGAAACAAATATCATTTTAAAATAGAAAATTGTTTAAAATTGTATATTCTCACTAAATCACTGTACTTTTACTGTGTATTCAAACTTTCAAATGATGAAAAGCAAACTTTCATATGATGATATTCACCCACTCAGCACTTTTTACAATGCTCTGCACATAGTTTGTCAGAAAAGTCACTTGGAAATATATTCAATACTGAAAAGTGTTAATAAAATGGCTTCGTATAATTGAAGACTTAGCACTGCTGCGGTTAAAAACATATTAGTCAAACTCTCCTGAAATTAAGTGAGTTTGCTGCCAATGTACAGTGTTCCAATGCAGTCATGGATGGGATTGTTACAGGTAGGATGCTGTGTTAGAAGAGAGACAGCTCTACTGTAAGTAGGCAGTAGGAAGCTCGCTAGGTGTTGGAACGCAGCCAGTGTGTTTCAAACTCTCTGCAGACTCTGCACACTCCAAGAATGACAGCAGAAAAGCCTTGCATGCTGTTTGATGCATTGTGGGTTTGTCACTGAGATTCCTCGTCACATGTTCATAGTTTCATAACAGGAAGAATCTCAGCAAAAGTTTTCTTTTCTTTTCTTTTTTTTTTTTTGAAAGGGAGGATTATGCTTTTTCATTCTTCTTAGCAGAAGGCCAGATGGCTCTCAACTCAGCCCTGCTGTGGGAATAAGACATCTCTCACTTAAAGGCTCAGGTGGCTTTTGTTACTTTAACCTTCAGCCCTTTTTTTTTTTTTTTTATTGCAGTTGGGTTAACTTGAGGTGTAATGTAATGGGAAATAAAAAATGCACTTTTATTTTACTGAATAAGAACTTACTCTACATTAAAAAACAAATGGCTAGTTTTTAAGAAAATATCATTGGAGTGTTATTAGTATTAAAATTATTGAAATTAATGGAATATAAATAATTTATTGTTTTTATTCGCAGCTACTTAGAAACTCAAAAATGTATGTGACATATTAATTTCCAACTAAACAACTTTAAAATAGCATCAATATTAGTCCAAACTTTTATTTTTGCATTACAGATGTGTCATGCTGTCAGTAGGTTTGCATACTTTTTTTTTAAACAAAAACATATCTTTTTTTTTTAAACAAAATTCAGTTGCAAAGGTTTGTTAATGGCAAAAAGTAGTTTAAATAAAGTATTTAAATAAAGTTTATAGATAATTCTACAGGTATTCTTGACATCCAGCATATGTTTTACGCAGCGAATGGTCTTTTCAGCCATAACCCAGTACTGGAAAAACACCCATACATTCTCGCATTCACACACTACAGCCAATTTAGTTCATCCAATTCACTGCTGCTTGTCTTTGGACTGTGGGGTAAACCGGAGCACCTGGAGGAAACCCACACCAACACGGGGAGAACATGCAAACACTACACAGAAATGCTAACTGGCGCAGCCTGGACTCGAACCAGCAACCTTCTTGCTGTGAGGTGACAGTGCAAATTACTAAGCCGCCATGCCGCTCTTGCTGTGAGATTTTATTTTATTTTTTATTTGTATTTCAACCTTTCTGAAATATGTTTCTTTTACATGTCCCTTAATATGTGTATGTAAATTAAGGCTCTTAACAACTCGTGTCCATCCAGTTATCACAATAGCGCTGTCCAACTTTGTTCTTAAACTTAAACAAATGGAACCTTCGAACAACATACCTTTCTAAAAAGTCATGTATGTTTGAAAATGATTTTTAACCAAACACAACTCTGAGATCGAATGAAAGCATTTTCATTTCTTTTTCTTGTTTGAGAATGAACCCTTTCTTAGTTATTCCCAACATGCTGTCAGTTTTTCCAATTTTTTTTTTCCCTCAGAGGCAATTGTTGTTGTTGGTTTGGTTCATTGAAATGTGAATATAAATGGCTTTATTACAGAGATTGCCATCTTAAGTATGGAAAAATGTGGATTTGGTGCAGTGAAGGTCACTAATCACAACAATGATTCACACAATTGCAGCACTAACCACAGAATAAACTTTTTTGAAGCCAAAACTTCGGTAACCTCCAGAAATATAACCATAAGAAAATGCATTTCAAGACATCTTAGGTATTACTATATTATGGAGCTCTGTTTCTACTTGTCGAAACAATCCAGAGGGTAGCAAATCAATATACATATTCATAGCAACTTAAAGCACCAATCTTCCAGTTGCTGTGGTGATTTTCTTGGTAATGCCAGCTTAAATTATTCCATCGAGATGTGAATTAGGTGCGTGTCTATAAAGTTTTCAAAGTCCCTTTAAAGCAAGTCATTTCAATTGGTCGCCATTTTTTGAAATGCCTCTTGGGCAATATGCTCTGGCATTCTGTTTGAATGGGGAAACATCAAATCCATCAAATTCTACAAAACAAAACTTGCAATTACATTTCATATTTGGAATGTAATGTAATGTAATGTGTATTTATATAGCGCATTTATTTTGTATGGCCATACACCCAAAGCGCTTCACAATCATGAGGGGGGTCTCTCCACACCACCACCAGTGTGTAGCATCCACTTGGATGATGCGACGGCAGCCACAGGACAACGGCGCCAGTGCGCTCACCACACACCAGCTATTGGTGGAGTGAAGAGAAAGTGATAGAGCCAATTCGGTGGATGGGGATGATTAGGAGGTCATGATGGATAAGGGCCGATTGAGGGACTTTGGCCAGGACACCGGGGTTACACCCCTACTCTTTACGAGAAGTGCCATGGGATTTTTAATGACCACAGAGAGTCAGGACCTCGGTTTAACGTCTCATCCGAAAGACTGCGCCCATCGACAGTGTAGTGTCCCCTTCACTTTTACTGGGGCATTAGGACTCATGCAGACCACAGGTTGAGCGCCCCCTGCTGGCCTCTCTAACACCATTTCCAACAGCAACCTAGTTTTCCCATGTGGTCTCCCATCCAGGTACTGACCAGGCTCAGCCCTGCTTAGCTTCAGTGAGTAACCGGTCTTGGGCTGCAGGGTGATATGGCTGTGGCCAGATTTTTTGGAATCACCAAAAAGTTAAACATCAACAAGTTTCATTTGTAAACGAATCAAACAAAATCGTTCATTTTTTTAGGTTGCTCAAGTTAATGCACATGTGTAGGGAACATGACACCAACCTCATTTATGGCCAATTACACATTATCATCTTCTGATGAATACCTTGTCCAATCGCGCTGGTCTTCTGAAGTAAATCCCAGCTTGTTCTTGATAGCAAATCTCCTCCCAAAATGACAGCGGCCTCGTTGTTTACACATTTGTGGACGTTTGTGTAATTTCTACTATGCGATGTGCAGTTTGACAAGACTGACTGTACTTTGTGTTTGTTTTATTCAGATTAGGGTTGGGAGATGCCGACCAATTTGGCATTGTACGATGTCTAATGTGAAACATCGCGATGGACGATGGCATCGTCGTCATAGGCGGAGGTGAATTAATTATTTATGAATTATTAATTAATTCATAACGAATTATTTGTAGCCTACAGTTTCAACTACCTGACCCGCATGGTCTTTGTTTTACTCATAACCAAATCATAAATAAATAAAAATATGTTACAAACAAATTACCACCTGTCAATCACTTTTTCCGCGGGACTCTGGCATGAATAGGTAGAGTGATCTGTGTCGTTATAATGGCGTCGACAAACTTGGTTGGTAAAAAAGGTGCACAACCAACAGGTACCAACCAACATTATCTGAGGTTTACACTAAATCTACTAAGTACAAGCGTGAAAGCGAAAGACTGATGCTGTGATGCGTTACCTGAAGACAGAACAGTCGTTAAATAAAGAGAAGATTTAATTAAATATCATGTTTAAATTATAGTGAGACGCGATCCAGCGGTACATCTTTGATAAACTGACCGACGTGCACCATTCTCTGGAGCTCAGACGAGCGAATGACAGTGTGTGTGTGTGTAGCTGTGTGTGTGTGTGTGTGTGTGTGTGTGTGTGTGTGTGTGTGTGTGTGTGTGTGTGTGTGTGTGTCTGTGGGTGGGTGGGTGGGTGGGTGTGGTCACGTGATGTGCGTTTTCCACGGACGGAGGGCTGTTCAGTAATGCCAGATGAAACGCCAGTGTGGATGTGGATCATTTTCGTTTTAAAATGCCATTTTAAAACTAAGCTGTATTAGTGTAAATAGAGCCTGAGTGTGTATTTTTCACGAGCGGGTTTGCGACGGGGGCGGGGCGGAGGATCGGCAATGCTGGCTCAGCATCGTGATGTCTATCGGCCATCAGCGATGGACGATGGCATCGTCGATCGACCCAACCCTAATTCAGATTAAACCAAAAACATTTGCTTTCAAGTGTAGTTGGTTTGTTTAAAAAGTAGAGATTTCAAGCTTTATTGTGATATATTTCTAATGTCTGTGAAGCAAGTATTCACTGAGATTCTAGTGTGTTTGCTGACCCCAGAGGATTAATATCATCAGCAGAAGCTGTTGTAAAGAACACAAGTCACATCTGAGCCCCTTCCCTGGAGAAATGTCTGTAGCAATTGATAATTGGCTACTGTAATAGTAGGCGGGGCTTAAGTAACACTTTTGCCCATTAAAAACTATATGAGCGTCATGTCTTGTGTATTCTATAGTCTTTTGGTGACTCAAATAAAGTATGCTGTTTTCTGCCATGGCAACCTGGGGTTTCGAAATATAATTGGGTAAAACAAAGCACAAACATTCCAACACATAATGCATGTTTTCAAAGCAGAATAACTGACTTTAGAATTGATTTTGATAAACAAATATGTTCACTTAGTATGTTTCTTAAATATCTGCAAACATATTATGCCAATTTTATGCTTTAGACGAGTCAAAACCTAAATACAGCACCTTTAACAACATTAACAGTGAAAGATGCCTTCTCTAATTAAACATGTCAGGTAGATTGCAGAGTTTGTTTTGCCACTGAATGTTGGAGTCATGAAAATTGGTTTGAATTCATCAAAACTAATTTGCTGGACTCTAAAACTAGGACCGTGACAGGAATAGTTTGAGTTCTGTTTGCTGTAAAGCCGTAGTGACAAAATTCTGTCTGGTCTTAAAGCCATAGGGCTCTATTTTAATGGTCTAGGCGCAAAGTCTAAAGCGCATGCCGCGCTATTAAGGGTGTGTCTGAATAAACTTTTGTTATTTTAAGGATAAAAAAACAGTCTGCGCCCTGGCGCATGGTCTAACATGGTTGTGCTTATTCTCTTAATGAGTTATGTGATGTGTTTTGAGCAAAACCTGCATTAAACCATGTCAGAGTCTCGTCTCACATTCCCTTTAAGAGTCAGTTGCGTCACATCATGGTGCATTTGCTATTTATACGGTAGACTTTGTAAGTGGAAAAACTGAATGGTTCTCTATCGAGAAAACAGTTAAACAGACCATCTACAGCACGAGGATAAAGAATGAGCCCCATTCGCCCACTTTACTTTCTCTTTCTCTTTACTTTTATTCTTTACTACTTCACTTTAGTGAACACAAATGGTGTTGTATGCATTCCACTGAAAACATTCATTAGCCTAAATATTTAAACATAATGTTTGTTAAGCTCAAAGATTTGTTTCAAAACTATTTTTAAATTCAGTTCTAATTTCAAGCAAACGAAGTTACATAAACGAAACGAGTTATTTCCAATCACACATCCTATTCTTGGGGTTCGTTCTAATCTATGCTTACATCTCCAGAAACCCAACAGGTGGACAAATCTAAACTTGTTTTTATTAAAACAAATGTAATTATGCATATAATAAATACTACTGCTAATAATAATAATAACATTATATAAATGCAAATTGTGATGAACAAAAAAGCATGGAGGCATTTAGAAGGCATGGAGGCAGTGGTTTATGTAGAAAATAATAATTTTTGTAACATTTTAATCATTGATTTTTTTTTCATGTGTAAAGATATTTGTGTATTGCTGTACAAGCAATGTGTACGCGTTTGAACCCTCAAAGGCACATAACTAGCGCACTCTGCGCTGGACGTTAGACCTGCTTTTAAATAGTCAATGGCTCTGTCTATTTCAGTTCTTCAAAATAGCAACACGCCAACAATGCGCCTAACACACCTCTATTAAAGACCAGCATGCCCTTGAGTCCACAAAGTGGTGCAAATAAATTTGCTATTTAAACAACGTGGTGCAAAACATGAAAATTAGGATTGCGCTGATCTGAAAATAGCAACAAATCCCACCAAACACGTCTTGCGCCTTATTGCACCGGGTGTATGATAGGGCCCTTAGTCTTTATTTTTATAATTTTTTATGGCATAGCAGTTTAAAAAACTAGACAAGGGAGGTCATGAACGGGACAAAGTTTGACAAATTCTTGACCTTTTGCAGAGGGGTGTTATACATATGTATTTTTTTAAACTATAAAAGCTTAACATCAGTTTGAGTTAAACATCAAAGATGAATTGATTTTGTACTGACCTTGTACTTACAAATGTTTTGAAGTGCCACTTGCACAACAGTGTTTAGGGAAAATGGCTGGAGGGATCAAGCACTACTTATGTGTGACTTACACTCTCCTTAATTATCTGAAAAATCCAGCCAAGGTCAGACTGACATGGACAGCTTTACATGAATGTATTTATCAGCCCGATGTCAGAAAGTAGCGGCAACACAAACAACATTTCCAGTTTCATTCTTCCTCCCATATAACATCTAAAATAGCATCTGCTCTCTCCACTGCATAAGGTTACATAGTAGTCATTGTGCAACTGAAACCAATCTGTCTTTACCGGTTATATTGAAATTCTGGTCATGAAGAACCACCTCAGCTGCTTTTTGAAATCTAGAAAAA
Source organism: Danio kyathit (assembly GCA_903798195.1). Classification (NCBI taxonomy): domain Eukaryota; kingdom Metazoa; phylum Chordata; class Actinopteri; order Cypriniformes; family Danionidae; genus Danio; species Danio kyathit. The sequence goes on from LR812524.1 coordinate 43,950,705, forward strand.
ACGGGAGGATTGTGGAAAAAAAAATGCGAAGTCTGATAAAATAGTTTTCATCTGAAGTTGTTCTTGTTTCCCACTTAGCCCCTAGCTTTCATTTTCAGAGGAGCAGCGTTATTGTAGGTGACACACAAAACTTGACGTCACATAATCCTAGCAGGTGCTACAGGCAGACTGCCCGATCTGTGACTAGGCCACAGAGGAGCTCCTGTCAGCTCCGCTTACCAGTCTTTGCGCTGCTTTTGTTTATTTGCAAGACAGATGAAAGGTTTGTTGCAAAACACGGGCTGAGTACTTTTGCTGGAAATTGTTCATTGCGTTGTTTAACACTGAAGCTTGAAGTCCCTGAGCTACATTTCTGATGGAGATTAGGCACAGATATGTATTTTTTAAATTATATACTTCATCAAAAAAGCTTAGTAGGAATGCACCTATACAATTTTTTTGGATCTGATCCCAATACCAAAATTCTGAGTATCAACTGATACAGATTCGATCCCGATGCTGTGCCATTTTTTATTTTTTTTTATATGACATGACATGAACTGTATATAACAGACGGCACAATCTGACTAAAAACATGATGCTTGCTGTAAACTACATACTTTGAGCATTTGTTATGAGAGTGATATGATCTGTTGTGGTCCAGCTTATGTTTCCTTTTTTTAATATTAAGATTTTTTTTTTAAATTTGTAATAGGCTACCACTATTGACCCTAATCATTGGTAAAATAACCAACCATTTAGCAAAGCCTGATATTTTCCTGCAGGTTTGACGCAGACTAAACTAAACTGTCTGAGGCCAGTTTTACTTATTAAATCCATATTGTGCTCGTCAGTTTCACTTTTATTAAACTACTTTGACCACAATGAGCCAGATTTTACAAACTATTCGGAGCACTGAAAGTATTCTCCTCTGAAGAATAAACTCAGTTGGAAGGATGACCGAACGGAAACTCATTGTGAGAATAATTTTATGGAGCGGCGCACATCTTGCTGCACAGCCGGTGCGTGAATGAAATGTGCTTGATGCATCACTGAGACACAGCGTGCAGCCCTCCAGTATCTGCGGACACTTTCAAAACTTATCAGCACAAAGGAAAGAAATCACTGCGTTGAGGATCTGTCCAATGTATTATTGAGCCTTTTCTAATTTAAAATTTCAGGTAGGCCTACTTTGTGTGTGAAGAGCAGGTAATAACCCTATCTACTCCAGTGCAGCGAATGCGATCTGCTGATCTAACAGTCCTAGCACAACATGACTTAGAAACAGCAATGAACTTCTTGTTGCAGGTCAAAATTAACCCATTTAATGCATAACTAAATGCATTTCTCCACTGATTATTTAAAGAGCCCATATTATGCATTAAAAAAGGTCATATTTCAACAGTCTGGTATGCATGCAAGGTCAAAAAACCCTTTTATTGCCTTATAATATGTATTTATTTTTACCTAATTATCCCGACTCCCATATGATTCGTTCAGCGATTCATTTGTTCCCAAACCCCTCTCTTGCATGATGCTAATCTGCGCTGATTGGTCCGATGACCCTGTCTATTGCGATTTGGTCGACTGCGTTCAGCGTGAGACAGAAAGAAATGCCCACCACGGCTTATCAACAATTTTGAAGTAGTCAGAGTGCAGAGTATATGTGTGAGCCCAGTGCAGGAGTGCATTACAGCAATGCAGTTAAACACCAGCATACACACATGACACACATTCAGTATTAATCTACACAGTGGCAAAAGCTGAACTATTTTGAAACTTGACCGCCCCACATGTGTAGGAACAGCTGACAGTGGCCATAACAACAACAAACGGCAGTGGATCGCAAGCTCACAAAAGCATGTAAATCTGTCAACAAAGTGGTACGCTGCAATTTTTTGCACGCGGCATAATATGCATATGGCATATTTTGAAACTTGACTGCCACACGTGTGTCAGAACAGCTGATTTCGAGCTCACAAACGCATGTAAATCTGTCAACAAAGCGGCACACGGCATTTTTTTTTGCACGCGGCACAATATGCACGCGGCATATTTTGAAACTTGACCGCCGCACGTGTGAAGGAAGAGCTAACGGTGGCCATAACTACAACAAACGGCAGTGGATCGCGAGCTCACAACGCATGTAAATCTGTCAACAAATTTTCTACGTGGTTTTAGATGTGATATGAGAATATAAAGAGTTAACCAGATACAGTACAAGCCACGTGGAGCGGTTACAAGTAACAAAACACAATTAAATACATCATTTGCAAGCTAGAGGAAACAAGGAGCGCTTAATCGCACTTAATTACAATTGTGAAATGGAGGAAGAAACTAATCCATGAACTGTGTACTGTAAAGTTCATGTCAAGCTCTGACAAGGTCTCATACATCAATAGTCTTTTCTAATCCTTCCTTGAACAAACGGCCAACGAATACCTCATTGTAAGTGTGTAGATTGCTGAAGCACTCGTCAGAAAAATGACGAGAACACAGCACAAGGCCGGGGCTATAATGCTAAACTTCAATCACTGACTTATCACAGCCTTATGTTTGGCTAGGGAAAATAACACTAACTTTCCTTAACACTTCAGAGCACAGCATCTATGCGACATGATTCAACCCTGATCTGCTACAGTGTTTGACGTATTTTTCTTCCTACAGTGTTTGTGGGCAGGGCTGGGGGTTTCGAATGTCCTGGGTCTGCGTGCAATAAATGGGTGGGGCTTGAGTTTCGTATCGACGTCACACCAACATGGCTAAAGATTTGTTAACAAGACGATTAATTTGAACCACTCCGATTCAACTCTTTTATAGATGAATCAATAGTTATAAACACAGCACACTTTCAGAATTAAGCTTTAGCTGGATATTTCACTTCACTTAGAGGTGTTACACACTTCATGGAAGATCATTTTCAAAAACCCATAATAGGGGCTCTTTAAACTAAGAGGAACAAATAGTCTTGGGGGAAGTTTTTTGTGTTGTCATGAACGCGACACGCAGTTTGAATTGTGAATGAATGAAGAATGATTGACAGGTGCAGCGGAGGGAAGCGCTGAACTGAATGAATTTATGCACTTGAATATTCATCTGTACTTCACATTAAACTATAGAATGGCTTCAGAAGATTTGGGATATAGTAGGCCTACATGACAACTTTCTAGTGCCTAATAATAGGCTACCTTCATTGCTTTTGTTGGCTTATAAATTACACACAATATAGCGCATTCGCAAGATTGGATTTGGATCGGTACCAGCTGGCTGATACCCGATCCAACAAAAATAGGCGGTATCGTGTGTTTTTTTAACGACTTTAATCTGAAGAAATCTGTGTTTTTGAATCTATTGAAGATGGCAGAAGTCAATGATTTATTTTAATGATTTAGGCTGACATGTTTACTGCTCAAAAATATTTAAAATGTTTCTGAAAATAAAATATATTTTGTTCAATGGGGAAAAAGTTGTTGTTTTTTTACATTTGAAAAATACATATTTTAGAGCAGTAATGACAATATTGTGATACAGTGAAACTGTAAAATTTTTATCCAAGGTTATCATATCATCAGAATCCCATGCCTACATAAGCTCTAATGATCCTTTAATGGTTGTAATAGAAATTATATTGGTTTTAATGGAAACTCTATTGGTCATGAGTCTCCACTGGTAATAGTTTTTTGCCTTCTATTGGTGGCATCTTAAAACCAATGAATTCTAATGGAAGTTATTCTAAAACACACTAGAAACCATGCAAATCTACTGGTTTTAATGGGATTTGTAATTGATTCCATTAGAATCTTCTTTGGTGTCTTTTTTTTTTTTTTTTAAATTCCGCAGGGCAAAATCACAGCGAGGTAACTATTTTCCAATGTTACATTAGAAGCCATTAGTTTAATCACAGACACAGCCTGCATTGATATAAATGTTCCTTCGCATTAATAATGGCATGAATAATCTATAGGGGTGTAGCTAATGTTGCATTCTTTTCCTGCTTCAAGACAGTTTGCAAATGGGAAATCTCAGCTGCGGAGGAGCTTAAATGAAGCTTTACAGAGACTTTTGAAATTGCCTCTTCTGTCTTCTTATTTCTGCAGTTGTCAGTCTTGTGTCACAGCTTTCAAAAAAAAAAAAGAAAAAAAAAAAAAGACCAGTGGCCTTTTTAGAGCTGCTTCGGACCAGTTCATAATGCTGGAGAAAGCAGTCTATTAGTGTTTCTGATCTCAATTTCAGTAGCAGTTGTTGTGGAACTCCCTGAAAAATATGTGATTTGTACATACTTTCAACATACTGGGGCTTTATTTTTCTTTCAGTACTTTTTTTCTTTATTTTTGTGCCAATTACCTGAGCCGTAAATGTCATGTGACCAATTACTAGTGCTGTGCAACTGAAATCATACAATGACTTGTGCGATTATCAATTTGGTAAGGGTGTAATTTAATTACTATACGTTTGTTGTGTGTTTTAGAGTGAAGCTCAGCACTGTGGTCTTACAAATGAGCAGCTCATTATTTACTGGTGCTTGAAGCATCTCAGCGAAGCTCAATTTTCTTCTTCTTCTTCTTCTTCTTCAGCCATATTGTTGTCTTCATCCTGTTTTTTTTTTTACTTTGCACCGATACCAGGGCCATCGGCAGAACATATAGACATAACAGACCAAGAAAATTGACCAAGTTGTATATCAAACAGGGAAAGAAAAAATACAATTATATTCTTCTTCTCTTTATATAGCTATGTTGTAGTCATAATCTGTTTTTAGCTGGTCAGTATAGAAGCTTCATCCTTCAAAGACTAAATTTGAAGACCAATTGCAGAATAATACATTCTCAAGAAAGCTATTTTGAATTGTAATACTCCTTCAAATACGGCCTCAATGTGTCTTTTAAAGCCTTCACTGACAATGAAGACTTTAGCTGATGAATGTTTTGCAGCCGAGAATATCCCAAAACTCATTGCACGCCTGTGATGACAGAAAAAAAGGACACATTTTTTACTAAGATGGAATTTTGTATAGTTTTTAAATAGAACAAGGTCAACATATTTAGACACACTCCGAAACCCTTTGTGAACTGAAAAAAAGCTGGTCACACGTGTTCTATCTAAAAACTGAAGGAAGGAATACAGGATTGGTTGTGATGAGTAACATCTTGAAAGTTAAAATGGGTAGACATTTTAAGAAATAATTAGTTGATTATTCAGAAAGCCAGTAATGAGCTGCAGATACTTTGTCAGTTAAAGATTTAAAAAAAGGTGGGAAATAAATAACCTAATCTTAAATACAGAATCTTCAGCATGGAAGGGTTCTTAAGGACAGTGTGGTTCTAAATAGAACTATTACTGTGTAAGAACTATCTTTTTATTTTAGGGTGCTAATTTAAAGAGATAGTTCACCCAAAATTCAAAAGAAGATGCTTTGAAAAAAGCAGAAACCCTTTAACCATTAATTTCCATGGTTGGAAAAACAAATCTTTTAAAGTCAGTGGTTACAGGTTTCCAGCTTTCTTCTGACAAAGATTTGGAACCACTTGAGGGTGAGTAAATAGGGAGTATATTTCATAATCATATTTGTTTTGTTTTTAGACAGTTTAATATCAGTTTAATATGACTTTCAAAAAAAGTCCAGTACAAACATTATCTCTGCTCGTCAACAGCAGCTGTCACAGTTGCTAGGCAATGAGATCTGTCCCCCATTAGGCTAGACTGTCCCAATTCACAATGCTTAATTCAGCCTTAGTGGACTTCAAAGTCTGCATTCCTCGAAGGATACACCCTCATAATTAAATCACAGCTTTTGACATTTAGCCATTCCTCTTTTTCTTTATTGTCTTCTTTTATAGCCATACAGTATTCCTTCTGTGTCTTATTTTATTGTCCTGGAAAAAAGAAATGTGCAAAAGTAGTAACGCATCTATCAAATTCATTTATTTAGTATCACTTTATTTCTGTTCTCAGCAAGTAAAACAACTAAACTAAAACAATCAAATGTAATTTAGGGAGAAAAAGAGAGAGTATCATGAGGATTCAGTATTAGTGTGGCCGCATTTGCAAATTTTAAGCAACTGTTTTAATACATTTGTATGATATTTTTGGTCATTAAGAAAATAGGCTGCCGCATGTTTAATTTGCGCTTCACCAGCAGAACTCCCATCGGTGCTTTCATGCAAATTGTCCTGTTACAGAAATCTGTCCCTATGTTATTTGTGGCTATTTCAGTAAAATGAGATCAAATAATGTCAATCTTTAAATGTCTTTTCAAATGTAATTTCCTTATCATGAACATTAGATTTTATGTTTTCCTAAATTGTGCAGTCAATCCAATTGCTGTTAAAATAATCTATATTTTATTTACTACACATACTACAGTATAAGGCTTTGACATTGGTTAAAACAATCAAAAAAACATGTGTTTAGTACAAGAACAAACTTCAAACCATACCTCTCAACCCTCCCGTTTTTCCCAGGATTCTATCCCACTATCATCCCGTAAAGGTTTTTTCTCATATTTCTCCTGTATTTTCAATCAAAGGGTGGCAATAAACATTAAAGAGCCAATCCTCCCTATACGTAACCCATACCGCCGAACCACCAGGGGCGCCCCTTGCTCTTAAACGTGAATTTGAAATAAACATAAAAAATCACGGGATTCCCTTCCTTTTCCTTACAGGCATCTTCGCCCCTCCTATGCAATCCTTAAAACAGTTCATGTAAGCGGTGCGTGACTGTCAGACGTGCTCCATATTGATAAATAAACGCTGTTTCCCAAACGGATTCTGTACACGCGATTAGAAGCGGAGCAAAAGTGAATACTCCGGGTTTTGGGTGAGTGTTTGAACAGACATATACACATAATAATGTAATCATGTCGATCTTGGTGGGTTTTCTTTTAAACACAACAAATTTAGTCTTAAATGAGCATAAGCAGTTATGAAAGCAATTTAATGCTTTCATTATTGACCTTATTCTTGAATGCGGAAGTGCGCTCGTTTTTGCGATTGTTTTAGAACTTCCGATTCAGTTGCCTATGGGAGAAATGACTAGGAATAATAATCGGCTGAAAACGGTCAAACTACTCGCTCTACAAACAAGTGTTTGCATGATTATACAGACAAAATAGAATAATATAATAAGAAAACCTCAGTTTGCAACATCAAGCAGCAGAACAAACTGTTTTTAATGTCTAAAAATGAATGGAAGTGAATGAGACCGGAAGTCTCGAGCCAAAATGATTCAAATGGCTGCGCCCGCTCGTACGCGGACAATAAGGTGAATAGATTTGGCAATTTTTAAAGTGACACCTCTGTTATTTAATGTAATCAGTTGAAAAATCTAAGTGAGAGATTAATTCGCAGCTCTTTAATCAGAAGTTTAAATTATACAGTGAAGAAAATGCTAATGAGAATTGATAACGATTCAATTTCTTTATGATAGCTTTTCATTTTAATAGGCTAAACTGTTTCATTTATTTGCAGCTTTTTCTAATGTATACTATTTATTATATTATTTGTAAATGAAAATACTACTACTACTACTACTACTACTAATAATAATCATAATAATAATAATAATTTTCCCAGAGATGGGTTGCGGCTGGAAGGGCATAAGCTGCGTAAAAAACGTGCTGGATAAGTTGGCAGTTCATTCTGCTGTGGCGACCCCCGGTTAATAAAGGGACAAAGCCGAACAGAAAATGAATGATTACTGATTGTTTCAACTATTTATTTATAATGAAACCGCTCCAGATGAACATATTTAGTAATTTGGGGAATTTTTATTTATTTTTTTTTGTTTTTTTTTTTGGGAAGGTGGGGTTATCCCTTATTTTTTACATCCCAATGTTGACAGGTATGCTTCAGATGCTAAATGTAACTTTTGTCTTTTATTTAGGGGGAAAAATCTTACAGGTTGAGAACAAGCGCTTGATAACAAGCTCTCTTTCTCTCTCTTTTTAGAAGAACTATCCCTTTGAACTTTTCATGATGTTGACTGTGAAATATTGCATGCCTTTGTTTCTGTCCTAAACAGAGCTTTCTTTTGTTCAGTCATTAATCTACTTTCTGTACTTTTTTTCTGTTAGAGTTTAATTTTGTGATGTATCAGTGAGAGCTTTGAAGGATGCAATATGGAGGTGAAAAAAAGAGCCTTCAAAATGAAACCTTTTTTCACACTCTTCCATTCGCTTGAAAGCTTTGTTCACAGACAACAGCTCAGCCAAAGAAACCATTTAACAGATGCTTTTCCCATTTAAAAGCCTATGAAATGGAATTCCTTAATAGTTTTTTTTTATTTCACCTTTCAAGTTGTTTCAGAATTTCTGGAAGGAAAAAAATAATCAGATAGGCTCATATTAAATAAACACACATCAAATGAAGGGGCCGAAATTGAATGGAACGAGAGAATGTGCTGAATGAAACAAAATGGCAAATCATTACCAACAATGTTGGAGGAAATAAAGGTGTTTTTTTACCTTCCCTTATGAAAAAGATTCCACGCAGCTTACATTAAGAACTGGCTATTGATGTGCCTTGATTACACCTCGCAGTTCAGGCCCCGCCGTTCAATCCGTAAGACGTTAATTCGCATTACTCTTGACAGAGGAGCAGGTCTCGGCACAGAAGGGGAACTTACAATATGTTTTCCAATATGGTGTGATGAGTGAAGTGTCATCTGTAAATTGTTCTACATCAAATCTGCCTTATTGATTTCTGTCTGTTGGTCTGAATATCTTGTACTGTCTGGCTCCTCATGCTCTGGAGTAGAATTATTACTTTTTCATCAGCTCATGGATATTTCATCTTTATTCCTTCTCCGAATGCATTGCCAGCTGCTCAGCGAAATGGGTAATATGCCCTGGTCACGTCGATCATATGAAGCAAATAAAGTCACGGTGTCGGCGCTAGACATCAAACAGACAAGCTGTGCATGTTGCAGCTTTACTCTACGCTTGCCGCTCTTAGCAACTTGACACCTGTCATGGAAGTGCTTACATCTGTTTCGCTTCTGAGCACGGAAAATAATTAACACTGTATCCAAAGTTGTAAGTAATGAAAAATGATCACTGTAATTAATAATAGACGCCAGTCTGTATTCTCCCTCACTCTTTGCTCTTTCTTTTTCTTTTTCTCTGAACATAAACTGCAAAGAAATTACCTATGTTTATCATACACTATTGCAGGAAAATTATTTATGTTTCTCTTAGAGTCAGTCAGTTTCTTACATTTTTTTTAATTAATTAGACTTTAGGAGGAGAATATAGGATTTTCGTTGTAAAGTTGGAGTGCGGAAACAGGCCTCTCCATACTGTTTATCATGTGCATCGCTTTGGGAATGAGATAACCACCTGGTGTGCCAGCAGCTTGACTGAAAAATGTTTCTCTGAGAGAGCAAACTTCTCCCCAGGAAGGACCAGATGAGCACCAGATTTCCCTTTTGCAGAAAAAAAATTAAAAGAAAAATGGTTTTCATTCAAGCGTTGATGGCTTGCATTATAATATAAAATAATATAATATACAACTCCAAATCAGAAAAAGTTGGGACGATATGGAAACACAAATAAAAAAAAGAAATTAGTGATTTCTAAATTTGCTTTGACTTGAATTTCATTGCAGACAATACAACAAACATTATTATTATTATTATTATTTTATTTTTTATTTTTATTTTTTATATAAACGCGTATTCCAACTTTGGTGTTTGCAATACATTTCCAGAAGTTGGAACAGTAAAGCATTTACCACTTGGTAATGGTGCCACTTCTTTTCACAACACTTAAAAGATGTTTAGGCAAGTCGGGACTGATATCCAAATGTCTTTCTGTCTTTCTTTGAGAAATATTTAAAGTTTTATTTTAATAATTTTCTCAGATATTTGTTGTCAAACTGGTCATCTTCTGCGCATTTTTACTCCTGAAGGACTAGACCTTTCTTGGATGCTGCTTTTGTACCAAATCATAATTACAATCACTGTTGACATCACATATTGTCATTGTCATATTGTCTGCAATAAAATACAGTTTGGATATCACTCCTTTCTTTTTTCCCTTTATTTGCTTAATTTCACATCACAATGTTGACAGCTATGATAATATAATATAATATATTATAATATAATATAATATGATATATGACGACATAATATAATATAATATAATATATGACGATATAATATAATATAATATAATATATTATAATATAATATGACGATATAATATAATATAATATATTATAATATAAAATGATGATATAATATAATATAATATAATATAATATAATATAATATAATATAATATAATATAATATAATATAATATAATATGACGATATAATATAATATAATATAATATAATATGACGATATAATATAATATAATATAATATGACGATATAATATAATATAATATAATATAATATAATATAATATAATATAATATAATATAATATAATATAATATAATATAATATAATATAATATGGCAACGCAGTGGCGCAGTAGGTAGTGCTGTTGCCTCACAGCAAGAAAGTCGCTGGGTCGCAGGTTCGAACCTCGGCTGGGCTGGGTCAGTTGGCGTTTCTGTGTGGAGTTTGCATGTTCTCCCTGCGTTCGCGTGGGTTTCCTCCGGGTGCTCCGGTTTCCCCCACAGTCCAAAGACATGCAGTACAGGTGAATTGGGTAAGCTAAATTGTCCATAGTGTATGAGTGTGAATGTGTGTGTGGAAGTTCCCAGAGATGGGTTGTGGCTGGAAGGGCATCCGCTGCGTAAAATCGTGCTGGATAAGTTGGCGGATCATTCTGCTGTGGCGACCCCGCAAGGGACAAAGCAGACAAGAAAATGAATGAATGAATGAATAATATAATATAATATAATATACTCAAGCCATTTTTATGCTTACAATTATGCAGGGTTATCATACTAACATTTAAGAGCTGTGGCACTGTTTGCACACATTTGGCAGTATCTTGAGACCTAAAACTTGAAATGAGTGTGGGGAAAAAATACTACCCAATGTGTCAGCAGATATTTACACTTTTAATTTAAATGAAGTTTATAAAAAAAAAAAAAAAAACATAAAACTGCTGTATATTTTCAAATATTCTGTAAAAAATATCTTACTGTTTTATGAAAATACAGTAGTGTTTGAAATTTGATCAAAAATGTATAATATAATATAATATAATATAATATAATATAATATAATATAATATAATATAATATAGTATAATATAATATAATTGATTATATTTATTCATTCATTTTCTTTTTGTCTTAGTCCCTTTATTAGACCCCTAATCCGAGGTCGCCACAGCGATATAATATAATATAATATAATATAATATAATATAATATAATATAATATGACGATATAATATAATATAATATAATATAATATAATATAATATAATATAATATAATATAATATAATATAATATAATATACTCAAGCCATTTTTATGCTTACAATTATGCAGGGTTATCAGACTAACATTTAACAGCTGTGGCACTGTAGAACTGTACATGTAATATTATTAGAGGTTTTTCTCTTAGAAATGCACATTTGGCAGTATCTTGAGACCTAAAACTTGAAATGAGTGTGGGGAAAAAAACTACCCAATGTGTCAGCAGATATTTACACTTTTAATTTAAATGAAGTTTATAAAAAAAAAAAAAAAAAAAAAAAAAAACATAAAACTGCTGTATATTTTCAAATATTCTGTAAAAATATCTTACTGTTTTATGAAAATACAGTAGTGTTCGAAATTTGATCAAAAATGTATAATATAATATAATATAATATAATATAATATAATATAATATAATATAATATAATATAATATAATATAATTGAATATAATTGAATATAATTGAATATAATATAATTGAATATATTTATTCAATTATTTTCTTTTCATCTTAGTCCCTTTATTAGACCCCTTAATCCGAGGTCACCACAGCGGTATAATATAAGATAATATAATATAATATAATATAATATAATATAATATAATATAATATAATATAATATAATATAATATAATATAATGTAATATAATTTTTCAATTAATATAAAACAGTGTATTCATGAATCATGGTACATTTAAAAAAATACATTTCCTTTAGGTTATTTAAAAGGATGACATACCTTTCAGCAATTCGCTATCGGTTCAGTAATAATCATAACCGGTCATTATGTAGTGACGTCATTTATCTCCTATGCGCTATGTCTCCGCTTACTATGGCGAGGGAGGCGAGGGCGAGTATTTACAACGCTTCCATCGACTTAAAAACGCAGAAACTGTGCACAATTTTACTGCGTGTGTGTTTCTGGAGTCTTTCACTAACATTTACAGCAAAAGCCCCTATTAAAGGTACAGTTTACATATCTCAATGTTGTGTTTATATAAATATATTTATATATTTTAATACAAGAATTGCTGCTGTGAAGAAAATATAAAACTATGTATGAAAAACATCGTCAATGCACCGTGATGCACTGAGATATCGAATTGAACCGAATTGATGGCATCATAATCGTAACCGAACTGAACCGTGAGACCAGTGTAGGTTCACAGCTTTATTAAATTATGTTAAATGTTTTTTAATTCATATTATACCCACTGTCCACTTAACTCAATTTTTTTTGCATATAATGAGTGTTATTTCCCGTTTAACAGGCGCTTTTAATTCAAGGTGGATTTTTGCTTAATTATAGGAATCCCCTTAAGCTATTTGGGGTTGGATGTCTTGATCAAGAAAACAGCCAAAAAATTTAAATAATAAATCAAATAACACATTATAATGGTCTCATTACCTCTTTAGTTCCACGGTCACCTCTAATATTTTTTAACCATGTGGCCTGTGCATTAACCCAGATCTTTAACCGTACAACTGCCATAAACACATGATCATAAATCATCGTCCCTTGTTATCATAAAATTCTCACAGACATATACATTCCCTCTGTCATCTCGAGAAACTGAGATGGTGAGGAGGAGTAGAGAAAGAGCTACATTGAACTTGTGCCAAAATAGTTATATGGAGGAGAACAGGAAAATAAGAAAATTATGCATCTCCTGAGTGAGCCAGAACCACAGATGGAGATACTGACAAGTAAGAAATAAAGTTTAGGGTGAGAATAAATCATAACATGAAGCACTGACAAATAACGTAGATTTAGAATTCCATGATAAATGTCAGTACAGAAAGTGACTTTTTCTTCAGGGTTAACTTACAGTCACATATACCCTGAAGTCTCGGTTGATTATCCCAGAGATATGAGTTATGTTTCAAAACTACACCTAATTTCAGTCAGTCAACTCAAATGTTATCTCAAGAAATTCTCTACTGAACATGTATCCCATAAGTCAATGAACAAAGCACATCATGCTGCTATTTTTTTTTAAATCTAGAGATTTAGAGATTATAAATTTTACCCTAGTATATTCCTAACCTGCTTTTTGGAACATACCAGCTTCGACTTCTACAAAATATCCCAGACATATCAATATATATGGTGACTAAACGGCATTTGTGAGGTCAGACCAGGGATGGGTAAACTTGATCCTGGAAGGCCGGTGTCCCTGCAGACTTTTGCTCCAACACTAGTCAAACACACCTGAACATACTAATCAGTGTCTTCAAGATCACAGAAAGCTGCAGGCAGGTGTGTTTGATTTGGGTTGGAGCAAAAGTCTGCAGGGACACCGGCCCTCCAGGATCAAGTTTGCCCATCCCTGGGTCAGACACTGATGTTGAATGAGATGACTTGGCCTGCAATCTCCAGAACCAATTCATTCCAAATTTGTTCTATTGGGTTGAGGTTAGGACTCTGTGCAGGCCAATCCTCACATCAAACTTGCCTATCCTTGTCTTTATGGACCTTGCTTTGTGCACTGGTGGGCGGTTGGAACAGTAAAGGGCTTTCCCCAAACGTTTCTCACAAAGCTGGGAGCATGAAATTGTCCAAAAAGTATGCTGAAGCATTGAGTCTCCCTCTCAATATCCTTCCTCGCTCCTCCATTCTCCATCCTATGAAACCGATTAACCTTACCCATCTTGTAGGACATCTCAATTCTCCAAATGCACCAATCAAGGATCAAGGAGAGAGGAGGTTTCATGAGAAGTCATGAGCGAGGATACCCTGGTATTTTCTTTGCGGAAGTGCTTTATTCACTTAACGTGACACACATTATAAATACCCCTCCTCCTTCACATCTGCATCAGTAATAACTACAGCAGAAAATGAAAACCACATACATGAGAATAATTAGTTTTAAATTATTGTAAATTATTGTGTTATGTTTTTTTTTTTATTTAACAGTTGCTTTAATTTTATGTATAACATACATTTTAGTGCAAATAAAAACTGGTAATAACTAATTCATTGTTGATAATAATTTAAAATAAACATACAGACAAATGTAGTGTTTTGTGAAGGTTAAATATTAAAATTAAAAAAATCAAAATTATTGTCTGTAATATTTAAGAATCCTTAATGCAATCATAATCAATGGGGTAGAGTAATCATTAAATGGTAATGCTTTAAAGTGGAAAGGAGGATATACTGGACTAAAGGAAGCAAGGATATACTGTATCATTTTTCTTGATTCAATTCCTGTGTCCTTGCATTTTTTTCCTTGCGTCCTTCTCATTCTGAAGAGGTACAGCTAAGACGTGAGAAAAGTAAGTGAAGAAGGGAAACAAGGATGCACAAATAAGAATCGAGAGCACCTTAAGAGTTCATTTCACTGGAACTAATGGTCCAGTCCCCTAAAAATAACCCCACACCCTAATCCCTCCTCTACCATACTTTACACTTGGCACAATGCAGTCAGGCAAGTACTCTTCTCCTGGCAAACCTCAAACCCAGACTCAGCCATCAGATTGCCAGCCAGAGGAGTGTGATTTGTCACTCCAGAGAACACATCTCCACTACTCTAGAATCCAGTGGCAGAGTGCTTTACACTACTGCATCCATATCTTTGAATTGCACTTGGTGATGTAAAGCTTGGATGCAGCTGCTCGGCCATGGGAATCCATTCTATGAAGATCTTTATGCACTGTTCTTGAGCTAATCTGAAGGCCACAACGTGTGGAGGTCTGTAGCTATTGACTACAACATCGACTACAAAAGTTGCTGTTGTTTCTAATTGCTTCCACTTTGTTGCAATTATATACTAATAATACCACAAACTCAAATATGGACAAAACCAATCTTGGGTTAATTTTTAAAAAATGTATTTATATAATTTTAAGGGCTATATCGGTGGCCATATCATTATCGGCCGATAAATGCCATTTTATTTTTATTTTTTATTGTATGCTCACATTCACAAAATATTACATTCACAAAATGTATAAATGTGTTACAGAGAGTGTACAGTCTTGAAAATGGAAAGTAACAAAGTAACAAAACAAAAACAAGTAAATAAGTAAAAAATAAAGTACAATCACGCCATTTTAGAGTAGTCTTTAAGTGTAGGTTATAACAAAAATTTTAAGTGACTGACACGGTTCCTGTGTTAATTTAAGAGAGCTTTTTTATGTATTCCCAAAGGGGAGACCAAATTGACCGAAATCTGTCAGATTTTTTATGTTTGTAAGTTTTTCTAATGGTAGCCATGTAGCAATTTGTGATATCCACATTTTAAAAGATGGAGCCTGTGATGCAGACCAAAGTAGCAAAATACATTTTTTAGCTAAATATACCAGGACAATAAATAACTGTAATGCATCTTTTTCAAACAGATTGTTCACATTAAGATTCAATAAATACAAAGCTGGGGTCATGTCAAAATTTAGCTTAAGAATATTTTCCTGTACCTTATGTATTTTCTTCCAAAATGGCAAAATTTTGTCACAGTCCCAAAAACAATGAATGAATGTACCTTTATCTTTTTTACATTTGAAACACAAGTCTGTGGCATTGGCAGACATTTTCTGAATATGTATTGGTGTAAGATATATCCTATAAAAAAATGTAAAATTAAGCTCATGGATCCCAAGAGAGGTACATTTCGAGTACATATTATCACATACAATTTCCCAGTCATTCTCTTCAATAGTTTGACTAATATCCTTCTCCCAAACATCCTTAAGTTCTAGCCGGGCAGAAGTGCAAATACAGGCAGTGCAGAATTATAGGCAAATGAGTATTTTGACTACACTGTCCTCTTTATGCATGTTGTCTTACTCCAAGCTGTGTAGGCTTGAAAGCCTACTACCAATTAAGCATATTAGGTGATGTGCATCTCTGTAATAAGAAGGGGTGTGGTCTAATAACATCAACACCCTATATCAGGTGTGCATAATTATAAGGCAACTTCCTTTCCTTTGGCAAAATGGGTCAAAAGAAGGACTTGACAGGCTCCAAAAAGTCAAAAATAGTGAGATATCTTGCAGAGGGATGCAGCACTCTTAAAATTGCCAAGCTTCTGAAGCGTGATCATCGAACAATCAAGCGTTTTATTCAAAATAGTCAACAGGGTCGCAAGAAGCGTGTGGAAAAACCAAGGTGCAAAAAAACTGCCCATGAACTGAGAAAAATCAAGCGTGCAGCTGCCAAGATGT
Source organism: Danio kyathit (assembly GCA_903798195.1). NCBI lineage: Eukaryota > Metazoa > Chordata > Actinopteri > Cypriniformes > Danionidae > Danio > Danio kyathit. The sequence continues at coordinate 43,967,241 of LR812524.1, forward strand.
CAAGGTGCCACTTGCCACCAGTTTTGCCATATTTCAGAGCTGCAACATCACTGGAGTGCCCAAAAGCACAAGGTGTGCAATACTCAGAGACATGGCCAAGGTAAGAAAGGCTGAAAAACGACCACCAGTGAACAAGACACACAAGCTGAAACGTCAAGACTGGGCCAAGAAATATCTCAAGACTGATTTTCTGAAGGTTTTATGGACTAATGAAATGAGAGTGAGTTTTGATGGGCCCGTGGCTGGATCGGTAATGGGCAGAGAGCTCCAGTCCGACTCAGACGCCAGCAAGGTGGAGGTGGAGTACTGGTTTGGGCTGGTATCATCAAAGATGAGCTTGTGGGGCCTTTTCGGGTTGAGGATGGAGTCAAGCTCAACTCCCAGTCCTACTGCCAGTTTCTGGAAGACACCTTCAAGCAGTGGTACAGGAAGAAGTCTGCATCCTTCAAGAAAAACACGATTTTCATGCAGGACAATGCTCCATCACACACGTCCAAGTACTCCACAGCTAGGCTGGCAAGAAAGGGTCTAAAAGAAGAAAAACAATTGACATGGCTTCCTTGTTCACCTGCTCTGAACCCCACAGAGAACCTGTGGTCCATCATCAAATGTGAGATTTAAAAGGAGGGAAAACAGTACACCTCTCTGAATAGTGTCTGGCAGGCTGTGGTTGCTGTTGAACGCAATGTTGATGGATTCTGTCAGTGTTTTGATCCGTTCACCATGGATGGCAGGCTTTTGAGTGTCCTTGCAAAGAAAGGTGGCTACATTGGTCACTGATTTGTTTTTGTTTTGTTTTTAAATGTCAAATGTATATTTGTGTATGTTGAGATGTTATATTGGGTTCACTGGTGAAAATAAATAATTGAAATGGGTATATATTTGTTTTTTGTTAAGTTGCCTAATAATTATGCACAGTAATAATCACCTGCACACACAGATATCCTCCTAAAATAGCTAAAACTAAAAACAAACTAAAAACTACTTCCAAAAATATTCAGCTTTGATATTAATGAGTTTTTTGGGTTCATTGAGAACATGGTTGGTGTTCAATAATAAAATGAATCCTCAAAAATACAACTTGCCTAATAATTCTGCACTCCCTGTATATCCTTGTTATCAGTCCTTTTAAACAAGATGGATTCAGTAAAAGGTATTCAATCTCTGTTGTTTTGGTTCTCAGCTCTCCTTTGTCCAACTTTTGTTTTAAAAAATGTCGCAATTGTAGATATTTATAAAAAATTTGGAGCTTCATATTGATCTACAATCTGTTAGAAAGACTTTATGGTGCCCTCTGAAAATAAACAAGATATTTGAGAGATTCCCAGTTCCAGCCATGCTGAAAAACCAGTGTTTTGCAATGTTAAAGGCATATCAGGATTTTAAAAAAAGTGGGGAAAACAAAGAGAAAGGAGTGGAAATTCCCAAATATGTCTTTACATCTTTCCAAATTCTGAAAGTATTTGATATGATAAAATGTTCAGAAATATTTTTTAGTTTTATATAATTCTTCACAAATGGCAAATATTTAATTGGTAAAGGGGAGCAAGCTGTTTCTTCCATCTTAAACTAAATAGAGTTAGTCCTCTCACTACACCAGCTAATCATGTTTTTTATTTGGGCTGCCCAATAATAAAACTGAAGATTTGGCAAGCCTATTCCACTTCTATCTTTAGGCTTCATTATTTTAGAAATTTTGATACGTGACCTTTTATTGTTCCAGATAAACTTTGAGATGTGCTTATTAAGATCTTAAAAACACGAATTTGCTTAGTAGTTAGGTATGGACTGAAATAAATATAAGAATTTAGGAAGAACATTCATTTTTATTACATTTATTCTTTCTATAAATGCTATTTTTTATGTTATCGTTATCGGTCTGATATCAAAATTAGGCCGATATCTTTAAGCCGACGTAATTACGTAATTGTACAGAACTACCTGCCACGCGCATTTGTGGGTTCAACTTGTTCAGACTTGTCCAGTGCAGCTTACCTCATATTGTTTATTCATTCAAAGTCAGTCTTGCTTTTGTGTGGTATTGCTGTGCGTTAATAACTCAGTAAGTAACCATATTCCTTATCGTTGTAGATGTTTGATTGAGTGGCATTTGTGTATTTTGGTTTAAATCGCCCCAGGAAAAATATTCCATGTGTAAACATAATAGCAGTGATGCACACGTGCTAAACAACTAGTTGGGTTATTTGTTCTTATTGTTATAGTTATTTGTTCTTATTAATGCGTTGCTTGCCATGTGTTGTTAATGTACGATTGTAGTCAGTTTGATCGGCATATTTCTAATGATTATAACGAGGGCACGTGATGGCTATAACCGCGCGCACACACACACACACACACACACACACACACACACACACACATAGTGGTCCGGCAAAGTTTTCACAGCAACCCAAACAGCAGCAGGGGAGACGTGTGCCTGCCATTGAATCCAGCATAGGTGTTCTTAACTGTTCACCATTCTGTCTTTATATTATGCACTCTGTTTGTCATAAAGTCATCTGTGCTCAATACTCAGATGTATCAAAATCTGACTCTGCTTCGCGCATTACATAGCGCCTGCAGTTAAAGTTTCAAACTCACATAAACCTTTCATCAATCATTTTGCCAGCAATTGACAGCAAGAATGAACATAAATGTTGTCTGATTGACAAGCAGCACCTACATGTGTTTAAAAGAATCTAAAATGCCAAATGGGACAAATTTATGCCGCATTTTCTAAAGTAATACTAACTGTATTTAGCTTTTTGCTTGTACGGTGGCTCTGAACTGTCAAAACACCTCTCAAAATGTCTTTTCGGACATTACATATTTTTAATTACTGTAACACATTTATTTAAGAAAATTTGAGCTGGTTTCAGTTCTTAGTTCTTTCATTTTCATTTTATTTAAACTATCGATTTACAATATACAATGCCCTGTTTTTCTAGGCTTTATTGGTGATAATGGTCAGGAATGTTGGACCATTATTGTCTTTTTAGCATAAACATAGGACAGAAACTAGCCAGACAGTAATGTGTGAATTGTAGAGCGGGCTAAATCTAAAAAAACATCTTTAATTTTTAGTAAGTGCACTTTTTTTTTGCTTTTATTCTTGCCATGATAAAAAAAAAAAATATTTGTAGAGCAACCCATGTTCTGTTGTCATTTATATTTTAAAAAACTTTAATAGGTAAAACTGCCAAAGATATGAACAAAAGCAAGTGATGCATCAAAGTTTGATTGAAAAAATCTTGAATGGTTATAAAAATCCTTATAATTATTAAAATAATTTATAAAAACAATAAAAAAAAAATTTGTTTAAAAATATTGAATGATCTTAATGATATAACGTAGTTCCGGAAACTTTCTACTTCTCTGTTTATCCATCTGACTTTATGGTGGGTTTGTTTTTACTGCCCCCTGTTATTTTAAAGAATATCACAATGGCGAACGCGGCAAGTATAAAAGCCTTGTCCATTTCGTGAGGTGCGTGCGCAGTCAGCGGAGGTGTGCGGTCAAAAAATCCATGTCGATGCATCCGTAATATAAATATATATATATATATATATATATATATATATATATATATATATATATATATATATATATATATATATATATATATATATATATACTGTATATTTTTTTTTTACATAGCGGTTACGTTTGTCTATATGTGACCCAGCATTGGAATAAAACAACACAACATTTTTTAGAGTGTAGAGACAAAGAGCCAGTTCTTTATAGTGAACAAGTAGTCTTCAGCACTCATGGGAACACCATGTTAAGGTTTTTATTCACTGAATACGAGTGTATAACAAAATAAATATGTTCATTTTATATAATGTGATGGTAGTGTATAATTATATGGTTTACTTTCAAGATATTTATAAACCATTTCAAAAGAAATTGCTTTGCTAATTTTAAAGTTGCCATGGACACACTGTGTAGATTACATCTGCTTTATGTTTCGGAAGTCCTTTAGGATTTTTATTGATCCTCAGTGAAATGGTTATTTAAACATCAGAGTCAAAAGGATCAATGTCACAGTGTTATAAAAGCACTGTTCATCTTTCTCCTCTTTTTCTTTTTTCTTCTCCCAATGAAAACTGTTAGCCTGAACTGCTTTGACTCCACGACTGTAACCGGGGAGCGCTATTCCCTCTGTTTGTTTAATCCATTTGTGCTGAGGGTCTTTCTGTGTTATTGTCCTTGGATCAGATCGCTTTTCGGCTGTTAAATGGCAACATAAACCTCTAAAGCATTTAATACATATATTGATAAATGACTCTTCTAGTCTCTCGAAAGACCCTAATCCACTGAAACAATTATAAAGACAAAGGCTGTTTGTGCCATGGGGAAAGGTAGCATTGAGCGAGTGAGTAAATGTTCAAAACAAAGAGAGAGAAACAGCAGTTTATTTATTCATTTATTTTTGCCCCTCTGAATGTTCATGGTTATTGGAAATGAAAAGTTAAGAATCTAATTTAGATATATTATGACACTGCTATACAAGCAAAGGAGATTTGTTCTGCTTTATTTAATAATTTTTTATGTTTTCTAGCAAACGTTGGCAAAAATCAGCGCTACAGTTGTACATTTTGACACAGGTCTCTGCTTGGGGCAAACCTATATATATTATATATATATATATATATATATATATATATATATATATATATATATATATATATATATATATATATATATATATATATAGAATGTTTGCAAGCATATGAGTCTTGGCACGAGTTACTATAGCAACTCTCTGGCCAGATGTTTCAGAGATAACTGTAAAAGCACCTGGCTGAGTGAAAGACCATCATTTCAGACAGCCAAGTGTGAAGACATGCACAAGACATTTGATTTTGACCTTATTGAAAAATTACATGAAGGGTTGTTTTGGTGGTGATTTACACATTTTACATTAAAGAGATGGTCCACCCAAAAATTCTAATTTCTTCATTACTTACAGTACTATCCCTCGTGTGCTTTTAAATCTTTATCCGTTTTTTCCTTTCTTTAGATATTTTGAAGAATGATGGTTGCTCATCAGTTTCCATAGTAGGAAAAAAATGCTATTGAGGTTAATGGTTTCCAGGAACAAGAATGTTTCATTTTTTTGTTTAATAGAAGAAAGAAATGATGACAAAATAACAATTTTGGGATGGACTATCCCTTTAAAGGGGTGGTCCACTATGATATCATATTTTAAACTTTATTTGATGTGTAATGTAGCTCTGTGAACATAAACACCATCTCTGAATGTAATACGCTCAAAGTTCAATGCAAAAGGAGACATTGGCTTTTACAGAGTTAGCTTAGCAAAGCCTACAGCAAACACATTTTGGGGACCACATAAAATACATCTGGGTTAGTGAGATCATAAACCCTTCAGGTTACGCACATTCACCACACGCATACACCCCAACCAGTGAAGGGCGTGGCCAGAGGTGATGTAATGTTATAGCAGAGAAAGCTAAAATGCCGTCCAAACGCTGCTATTTTCACAGAGCTTCTTCTGTTTCTGTATTTGGGCTTCTAAAGAACATGACACAAAGAGAGAAGTGCTTACAATTTAATATTAATTATGTTCCAGAGAATTATAAAAAATATATAGCTAGCATTTGACAAAGGGCAGCTTCCAGAATCTCTCCAGGTTTAGTGCTGGATTCGCCTAAAATCTCCTCAAAGAAGGAGCAGCTCCAACCATTATACAAAGGTCTGTAAGTATTTTTATTTGATAAAATTGATCCATCACATGCATAGTTTCTAGTGTTAAAAGTATGTTGTAGCAAGGATGTAAACAATGGGAAATGCTGTTTGGCACCGTTAACAGTTTAGCTACAAATTTACATTTATTCTTAAAATACCTGTAATCATGCACAATCTTCACCAATGCTGCAGTGTCTCTCTATGCTGCCGCTTTTTCTGCGTTCTACATCTCAAATAATGAACTCACAAAATATAAGTGAACATTTAATATTACTTACACATGCTTATAACCTGAATATATATGAAAGACACTTGTCAGATTTATTTTAGAGAGTAGGCATGAGGTTTAGCAGTGTCCTCTTCATTTTATGTCTGATTCAGGCTCACACTGACATGGCTACACTGACTGACAGTATTTACACAGCCAAGGCACAACACGTGCTAGTAGAGACCTGACTGGATGTGACGCTTCCTGGTGACGTGGAGCTGATCTGCAAATCACAGCACATTATGTTAGCTCACCAATCAGAGCCTCCTGAGGGCAGGCCTTTCGGAGGAACTAGGAAATATGACAGTCGTTTTCATGATAGCTGAGTAACTGTATATAATCAAAGTGAGATATATAAAAAAATTACATGATTTTTTTTTTTTTTTTACAAATAAAGCATGAGCACACATTGCTTTGCATCTTATAAACACAACCAAGCCTTAAAAATACACTCTGGACCACCCTGTTAATGTATAGTTAGAACTGCATTTACATATCTATCTGTGTCTGACTTAATGACCTACTGTTTGTCCAACAACAACTACTTACATACTGCAGTTTATTACAATACAAGAACACATAACAGTTAATGGCTAACACATTATTATCAACATTACCACAATGACTAATCATGGTAATACGCAACTTCATTCATTGTTAGTATTACAACTTATTGATTATGTATGAATTAATTATTTATTGGTTGCCATAATTTCATAATGGAGATGAAAAAGTTTTGCATTCATGACACAGCTTGCGTTAAGTGTCCATCACCCACTTGCTTAAAACAACTACCACAGATGGCTTAAAATTATGAGCTGAAATTGGCAATAACATAAAAGCATTCCTCATCCCTTTTGCCAAAATCATGAATAGAACGTTCTTTTTACTACTTTCAAAGATGCCCATAACTGTGAACTCATGGATTTACTTGGCAAACTGAGCAGATCTGAACTCATCCACCACTAAATCTACTAAGCTGGTCCACTAGGCAGATCTGAAACAAAGATACACAAAGGGCCGAAGGCTTTATCATCCCGTACTACACCTTAATTCCTGCCGACTCCATGTCGTCTTTCAGCCTCTAGAAGCAAGGTGTACCTGCTCTATTTCTTCAAATAATTTCTTTGAGGCTGACCTTTTTACAATACAGTTCACCTTGCTCTGATACCATGAGACGTTTTCTTAAAATGCTTTAAAGTGTCTTACTTTTTGCAGCATCAGAGGCACAGAGTGCATCCAGGACAACTTGTGATCCAGACTCTGTGTTCTGAGCGAGGGAACAAATGTCCAGGGACAGTTCCTCTGTTGTCTGAGTGCAGCAGCATTTCTGAGTGCCTATCAGAAGGACCTCAAAGAAAATAAATAAATTAAAGCGATCCTAGTGGAGCATTTTACTTTTCACAGCTGAGGCTTGAGCTCAAACTATTGATTGTGCTGCAGTTAGTGCCTGTTAATGTCATCCTGACAACAATATTAGGTGGTTGTTTGAGCCATTCTAAAGCTAGTTTTATTTTCTTAGAGCATGCCTGTTTGCTAAAGTTTTATGCATTTGCAATGTATTGGTTTGCACTCATTTTGTAACCATGACCATGATATATATTAATATATTACTGCATATATGAGCAATATCACACAAGTAGCAATATGGCTCTATATCGGCACTGGTGGGAGGTGTGCGTTAGCATGAGGCTGCAGGTTATACAACAGTTAGATGGCATGATCGTGTATATAAAAAAAGAAAATCAAACACGGAGAGTCTAAAAATACTTTTGTACGAGAAACTACTTTCTTCCGCCATTCATTCACATCTGCAGCTGACATCAGAACAGCAGTAACTGTTACTAATTCACCAACGTCTCTTTAGAGCTAGTATTTGAGTGATTCTCTAGCATAATATCTAAAGTGATGACAAAACGGGTGATTTTGCTCACATTTTAAGATTATCAGGTTGAACGGCATGAAATGCCATCAGTCTAGAGCAGGGGTGTCCAAACTCGGTCCTGGAGGGCCGGTGTCCTGCATAGTTTAGCTCCAACTTCCTTTAAAACACCTACCTGGATGTTTTTAGTATACCTACAAACAGCTTGATTAGCTGATTCAGGTGTGTTCAATTGGGGTTGGAACTAAAATATGCAGGACACCGGCCCTCCAGGACCGAGTTTGGACACCCCTGGTCTAGAGACATTTCCCAGTATTTCTCTGTTCGGCATATCGGGATATCTCAATAATTGTCCCTAAAAAAGCCAAAGCAATGCAATCACTACCAGATTACTGTTGTGTTTGCAATAAGGAAAAATGCTAAACACATGCGGGCATTTCTTCTTTCTTTCTTTATACTGAACTAGTCTGCAGTAACAAAAACAGGAGACTCATTAGAAGCAAACAGATGGCCAACCAAAAAGTATGTCACTCACCAATTTTATAATGTTTGATCAGCTGTACAGGGTGGGCCATTTATATGGATACACCTTTATAAATTACATAGACAATTGCCTTCAGATGTCCCCAAAGATAAAAGTCTAAGGGAGTCAGATCGGGAGACCTTGGGGGCCATTCAACTTGCCCACGACGACCAATACACTTTTTAGGAAACTGTATTCAGGAACCAATTCCCATTTTATTAAGGTGTATCCATATAAATGGCCCACCCTGTAGTTTGAAAATAATCAATCTTTTCTCCTCTAAGGGATTATTATGCGGTCTCTGTCACCATCTTGTGGATGAACAACGTCAATCATTTTGCTCTGCTCAGTATGACAGGCTGATCTATGCCGATGCGCTGTACCTCAGAAATTCTAAATATTTAAAACAGGCACTATCCTTATAAATAAACAATTTTTTTTCAAAGCAAAGAACAAGAATGACATTATTACTGTATTTTTTGCAAAATAAAAAGTTTTGGTGCCTTGATTATTTTGTAAAATACAGTTTTACTAACATGATATAGCTGCAACTAAAAATTCCATGACATTTTTAACTATAAAGACTACATTATTTCTGCGGAAAAAAGAAAAAAATATATCAAGTGTTTACGTTTTTCTTGAATTTTCTCTCCCCTTTATTTCATATTTACGTTAATATTTACATTATGAAACAAACCAAGTAGCAACATCAAGAAGCTATATTATTCTAATACCTAATTGCCATGAACCAACAGCTGTTTATCAAGAGTGGTGAATCTGTAGACGGATGTCAAAAACTCGACAGAGCTTAAAAGAGCATCTGTTTTGCTGCAGTTACTTGGTCAGGTATTAAACATAAACAAATAATTGTAAGAACAAGCAATGGATCTTTTATTTAGGAACAGTGATACATTATTATAACTGTATATTTTAAATTCAACCTAATTCTAGAACAACTCATAGAAGAACATCTGGATAACAATTAAACCATCCGTCTTGCTGTTCATTAGTCGGTGATGTAAAGGTCCATTATACGCAACCCAAAGTGCTCTTGACATTTTCCGTGTTGGATTTGTGCTTGCAAGTAATAAAAATATAAATTATTATTTAATGAATGTAGTTTTAATTAAATTAAAAGTTTACCCTTTTAAGGTATTGCACTATATCTCTTTCTATTTGTTATTTGAGGAGATATTAGAAAGCATGGTGTCTTTAGTTCAGATCAGTTAGTTTACTGTAGGTCACAGTCATGATTTTCAACTAGATTTGGTCCTTATTTCTACACAGACTTATTTGTTTACATAACAATATGTAATAGCAGTTTCAAATGTACAAATACATTTTGACAAAATATCACAGTGAAACAGTCATTGGCTAGTAATAGAAAGTCCCACGAGTAAGTGAAGCATGAAACGGATACTGTACAGTACATTGTATTCGTAATATGTTTGATGATCTCAATGGTAGTCTTAACCTGACCAATGAGAAGAGAGTTTTACTCCATTTATTTTAGCATGCTTTGAAATGCTGCCTTACAAAAGCAAATGAAACCAAGAACAAAAAATGCCATGTAAAATAGTTCTGTTTCAGAGCATAGCTAGTCTTGTGTAGCCAGACCTTCAGACTCACAGCAATGTCTGGATTCCATAGAAGCTTTCATTTGCCAAGGACCATCCAGAGGCCATATGACTGGCATGTAAAGCAGCCAACCACCCTTTATTTTGTTCAGCGTCATATTTGAAAATGTAATCTCTCTACATTTAAAACTCATGTACGTACTTTAAAAAAAATCAACCAATAAGATGGTGAGTTTGAAACACAAGAAGTGTTTCTAGTTTTATGTTTTTTTATTAAATGTTTACTCAGCCGTCCATGAGTGTGATAATGCAGGGCAAAGTACTGTATCATTTTCATGTTTATTTTATATGGCGCTTTTACAATGTAGATTGTGTCACAGCAGCTTAACATAGATGTTCTAGTAAATTGAAAATGTGTCAGTCCAGTTTTTAGAGTTGAAGTTCAGTTTATTTCAGTTCTTTGGGTGCTTTCACACCTGTGGTTCAGTTCATTTAGTCCGGACGAAGGGCAACTAAATGATACATTGTAGCATTTTTCTGCCGTTTTTGGGTTCTTTTCAAACCACACTGATTGCTTTGGGCTGAACCAGTTGAAAAGGACCAAAATGCTGTCATGTGACAAAATCCACATCACTCATTGGCCAGTATACCACTCATTGAACTGATTTCCCAATCTGCTTTTCGATTGGTCAGAATTAACATGCGGGAAAATGCCAATGGAACTCCCGCAAGTAAACAAACCGGCAGACACAAAATGCTGCTTTTTACTATGGAGGGACGACTTTTCTGGCTGATTGTATCCCTGGTCATAGTATACTATATAGTTTGTATACATCACTTTAGACAAACTATACATTTCGAGAATGAATGGTCATCTTCCGTAAATATTACCAACGATCCATCAGGTAATATTTTCCCCCTCTCTCTCTCTGTTTAAAATTGTTGGTATGTCGATGTCAACAAATGTTTTTCCTCCACACTCCATAAGATGGGACATCGCATCGGACTACGGCAGCTGTATTAGTCCAAAAAGGTGCAGTACATTGGATCATGTTCGGTCGAACCGATCTAGGGTTCTTTTGAAAACGTACCGAGACCACATATTAAAGGAGGTCTCGATATGCTTTTTGTGGTCCACTTTTGGTGCGCACTCGAGTGCAATTGCTACAGTACATTCCACCTGCCCAAACGAACTGCACCAAGAGGAAAAATGAACTCTAGTACGATTCAACCAAACTAAATAAGACAGGTGTGAAAACACCCTAAATTTTACTGCTGTAGGTCCAAACACTGAAGAGCAAATCCATCGATTGCCAGCTCCACAATTCCCAACCAAGCAAGCCAGTGGTGACGGTGGCGAAGAACAAACTACAACAATTGACGAAGTGAAGGGGAAAAAAGCTCGAGAGAAACCAGGCTCAGTTTCTTTTCTGTTCCAAAATGATCCAAGATTCCAATAAGAACCAAGGCATGTGCAAACATACCCTTATGCTGCATGTAAATCTACACTGTTCAGTTTGATTATGATTATCATGTCATTAATTTGATTCAATTTGATATCACGATGCAAGTGTACAATTTTGTCTTTAAATACAATCAGTCAGATATATGAACTGAACTTTTGGTCTTACTTGCTCAAAGAAATCATGTTTTTTATTATTATTATTATTTTTTTTTGTAAGTATCAAACATCAAGTAAGCGTTAACGGCATGTTCAACATTGTGTTCTGCTGCTCACATGTGAGAGAGATGAAGGTTTTACAGTGTGCCTTTAGCAGTGGTTCTGCTGTACATTCAATTTCAGTTAAAGCCAATCAGAAGTCTCAGCGAACTCACAAACAGTGAAATATGCCCACTTGTACCCTAGGCTTTTAAAATAGTTGGATTATTTACATGCGTCTCATCTTCCTCACTGTAGTATGCTACTCGCATGCACATCTCACCTCCATAGCCATAGTATGCAATTCGCGCATGCTTTTTGTCTTCCTTGCCGGAGTATGCTACTCGCACACGTCTCACCTCCCCCGCCATTGTGTGCTACCATGACAAATCATGTCAGAAACCATCAGTACTTCATATGCTATGCATCTTACCTCCTCTGCCATAGTATACTACTCGCATGTGGGTCTCACCTCCTCCGCCATAGTATGCTACTCTTACAAAGGATGTCAGAAAATGTTATGCATCACACCTGCCTTGCCATAATATGCTACTCGCATGTTAAGGCTGCACAATATATCGTTTCAGCATCGATATCGCAGTGTGATCATTCGCAATAGTCACATCGCGAGCATATGCAATGTTAAGTCTGGATTGTAATTGATCATTTTGCTGTGTTTTTTGAGACCTGTAACTGTGAGGGTTTTAAAAGCATTCAGGCATAAGAAATTGTACCGTTTGTAACTTTGAATAATTAATAGAAATTAATTTTATTGAATTGTTTATAAAACGGAGACTATGCATTATTCAATTTCTGTGTTACACAATCGATTTGAGTTGGGACAATATAAAGGAATTAAGCTGACTTATTATTTTTTACAAATTTAAGTGGGTTAAACATGAAACAATTAAGTTGTCTAAGAAAATCTCAATTTAAATCAGTAGTTTGAACAAACAGCAAACGTCATTTTTTGAGTGCATCTAGTGAAATTGTATTTATATCGCAATGTATATTGCCGAATAAAAAAAATTGCAATGTTAGATTTTTCCAATATCGTGCAGCCCTATCGCATGTGCATATCACCTCCCTCACAATAATATGCTACTAGGGCTGGCCGATTTGGCCTAAAATCTAAATCTTGATTAATTGAACATTTTATGATTAATGAACAATTATTGGCGATGCGGTGGCGCAGTAGGTAGTGCTGTCGCCTTACAGCAAGAAGGTCGCTGGTTCGAGCCTCGGCTGGGTCAGTTGGCATTTCTGTGTGGAGTTTGCATGTTCTCCCCATGTTCAAGTGGGTTTCCTCCGGGTGCTCCGGTTTCCGTCACAGTTCCAAGACATGCGGTACAGGTAAATTGGGCAGGCTAAACTGTCCGTAGTGAATGTGTGTATGGATGTTTCCCAGAGATGGGTTGCAGCTGGAAGGGCATCCGCTGCGTAAAACATGTGCTGGATAAGTTGGCGGTTCATTCTGCTGTGGCGACCTCGGATTAATAAAGGGACTAAGCCGACAAGAAAATGAATGAATTTATTTATTTAATATTTTGCCCTCATAGTTCACTGATAAGTTTTGCACAAAAATATGCTTACATGTAATGTGCTCACAAAAGTATGCAACCGCACAAAGGCTGTGCCTGACCATACCCATGCCTTTGATGCAGAAGTATAAAGTAGCCTTAACAAAGCAGGGTCACGTGACTCCACACGCGGTAGGGAAAGTAATTAAAAATTTGATATGGAAAATTTGATCGATTATAGATTCTGAATGTCAATTTCGATTTCTTTTCGATTAATCGCCCAGCCCTATATGCTACCATGAAAAATGAAAATAAATGTAAATCAGTACATCTTAATTGGTTATGGTCATTACTAAACCCATACCGAATCATCCACCGTAGAATCAATTGATTTTGACACCATAGCATCGCGTCACTCGTTCTAGATTACTCATGGGATGTTTTCACTCACATGAATTCTCCAATTGGTGCGTTTGTGACAAAAAACATCACACATTTTTCATCATTTACATCCCCCAGTGTAAATTTGCCTTTATTCTCACTGATGTTGTGTGTAATCTACTCATTCAAATTCACATTTGGTGTGACCTCAGCATAAGTGTATAGCTGCGTCCCAAATGGCACACTTTACACTATGCACTTATGCACTATGTACTTATGCACTTACACACTCAACAGTACAGTATATGTATGTAGTGTCGTCCCAAATGGAACACTAACATTTTTTTTTCTAAGCTGAAATTCAAACCGTTTCGCTGATGATGTTTGCCGGTTGCCAAATTAATGAAATAAATGACCAAAGTACCAAATAATACCTGCCATGAGTATAACCGCATTCGCCATCGGGAGGCGCTATAATCACTCTTGTAGAAGAATTTTGCATTCACAATTAAAAATAAATAAAGTAATACAACATGAGTGGCCGAAAGTTCCGCCCCTTCTGCTATGTGTGAAGTGTCCATCATTCGGGTATTTAAAGTGCACATATTAATTTTAGATTTTTCAGTGTGAAGGCACTATTTATACTAGAAAATGGCGTAGAATAGTGCATTAGTATACGATTTGGGACGCACCAAACATCATTGTAGACCTACAGTATATTTCTAAACATCCCCAATAACATTCTCTCAACAGCTTGAAATGATTTATCTTGGGCAGACCATAAATTGACAATAATGGAAAATACTAAACCATCAGCAGCATGATTGAAGCTTCGGAGCTTACTGAAATACCCCGGTGAGAGAGAGGGGTATTCTAGAGTACAATGGCCAGAGGACACTCTGGCACGTGGATTTCATTGCTTGTCCTTGTCTTGTCCACACCCACTGGAGTTATTGTCAGGCAGTGGCCCTGTATAGTGCCAGAGGCCCAGCTGAAGCCTATCATGGGCTGAGTGTAATGGGCTGTCATTGAAGTCCCAAAGTCAATGGTACATTCCCACTGCTGCATTGGCTTTCAGTAGCTAAATGACAGCTTCACCTTTGACAGCACCCAGTGCATTTGGTAGTTGAACTAATAGAGCACCTATAAGTGCAGTAATGATCCATAGCCAACTCAATAGACACCCCTCCGGGATCGAATTTCACTTGCAGTGTGCCTTATCTGTCTACCAGATTGCAAAAGGGAGTTTGGGTTTTGTGCAAACTGGAAACTTGGCTTAGTCAAAGCAACAGAAAGGGACTTGACAAAATGAGAAGTATGTTAAGTTCACACTTGGATTGCTTACTTGATCCAAAATTAAATGATATAAAATAAGTTGTGCTATTGTATGAGGTTTAGACCAAAAATTGCTGTTCACTTATTTGCTGTTTTACTGTAGTTTTTATTCTTATTGTGATTTTTATAGTCTTTTTCTTAAAGAGCCTATATTTTGGGTTTTTGAAAATGACCTTCCAACACAGCTCTAACTGAATGAAAACATTCAGCTGATCTTTAAATCTGAAAATGCACCTTGTTTAAAAATGTAGATTTTTTAAATATTAGATTCGACTCAGAGTTGTTGAAATGACTCGTCGTTTTGATCAATTTTCATCGAATCTTTTGCCTGTTCGTATCAATATTGACCCAAAACAATACCAAATATGAAGTGCCGGATCCGGTAAAACGTGAACGCGCCTTTCCCTTTAAACACTAGAGGAGTCCGGGTGTTTGTGGAACTGATCATGACTGAAGATGACATTAAGAGTGAACAATCTGGTGAATAATGCAATAATCTACCCTGCAATGGGGGATTCGTCAGCTGTTTGTTAAAGGAAGGATCAGAAAATACTATTGATGTATGGGACTTTGTCAGTGCTTGACAGGAACTTTAGCAGTACACAGTTCATAGATCAGTTTCTTCCTCCATTTCACAAGTGTAAGTAAGTGTGGTTAAAATAGTTGCCTCCTTGTTTTCTCTAGCTTGCAAATTATGTATTTAATTGTGTTTTGTTACTTGTAATCGCTCCACACGGCTTGTACTGTATCTGGTTAACTCTTTATATTCACATATTGCATCTAAAGCCACGTTGAAAACGTGACACGTGTCGCTTTCTTAACGGATTTAAATGTGTTTGTCAGCTCGCGATCCTCTGCCGTTTGTCAGTGCTAAGGCCATCGTCAGTGCTTCCTACACAGGTGCTGCGGTCAAGTTTCAAAACAGTTCAACTTTTGCCACCGTGTGGATTAATACTGAATGTGTGTCATTGTTTTTACTTATGGTTAAGCATAGAGAAATATGCTGTTGTTTAACGGCATGGGTTTAATGCACTACTGCGTTGGGCTCACACATACACTCTGCGCTCTGGCTACTTCAACAATGTTGATAAGCCGTGGTGAACATTTCTCCCATAGCATTGCACTATGGAGGGGTTTGGAAACAAATGAATCGCTGAATAAGTCATATGGGAGTCGTTGAGATAATTGTTTAAAAATAAATGCATATTATAAGACAATGAAAGTGGTTTTTGACCTTGCATGCATATCATCCTGTTGATGGAGACCCCCAAAACCAAAATATGACCTTTATAATGCATAATAGGGGCTCTTTAATCTCTTTTCTTTTTCCTATCTGTCTGTCTGTCTTTTTCTTTTTACTTGTTGCGTGGTGATTTGTCACATGCTATGAGAATCAATTGCTTTTGTCAGTGCTGATGACAAACGTGGCATGACATCTAAAAGTGCCACTATTTTTTATTTATTTAACACAAATGAGATGTCAAAAGCCTCAAGATTATCAGTGATGATATAAAAAAGTTGAGTGATTATAGATTTAAAAAAATATATATTTTTTCTTTCTCAAATAGAGTTGGATTGCACGGTTTGCATGGACTGGTTTGTGTGTTCCTCCCCAATTGAACCTAATGTTTGTCCACCAAAGTTTTTTTTTAGCCATCTGAAAATGCCAGCACTATACTCAAAACAACTAGCACCTAGCTGTAGACACAAATTATTATTATTATTATTATTATTATTAATTTGATTTAATTTAATTTTCCATCCATTTTTTATGTTGCTGTGCTTCTTAAAATAATGTAACACCTTGTATAACATCACAGTTGTGAAAAAAATTGAAATATTTGCACTGCCCCTTATTCACTCTGATTCAATAATTCACTACAAAAAGTGACAACGACCATTGTATTTTTTTTCTATACAAAACAAACCAACAAACAAAAAACACATTGCTGATATTTGCAGAGTCATTGCACTCCAATTGAAACAAATTGGATAAAATAAGCCTGAAAAATAAACAGAGGAGCTTAAATATAACAAATTTTTTGGAAGGAAAAGTGGAAAAAATATGTAAATAATATGAAATTGTGATTTCCATTAAGTGTGGCAAAAAATGAACACTATAATAATACTGATGCAATGGAAATCCATTGCTCGAAAATACTGCACTGCAAATGTTTCAAATGTCACTGCTACACTGTTGCATTTACATTTATTATTTAGCATATAGATGAATTGAAGTAAATGTCAAAGATATATTAAAGGGGCCCTATTATATAAACTTTCAGCTTTTCAGTGCATAATTTAGTTTGATTATGGAAAAAAAAAAAATCTGTTGATAAAGTGCTTTCCAAAGGTAGTTTTCTCTGTATCAGTTGGCAGTGCTTCTGAACTGCGTCAAGCATCACGAATGTAGTCCAATGTTTTCTTCCAGCAACATGCATGTAACAGTATACAAAATTTAAAGAAGCCATACTGAAATGAAAGAGAACTGGCTTAGTGCATTAGTTGTGTGTTGTATTTACATCTAAACGATCCTGTCTCACATCTGACTTACTGATAACTCTTCCACAGCTGTTTACATTAGCAGACATAATCAACATAATATTAGCACTTGTGTTTTATGTGTGCTTTTGACATAACCGCTTGTGCTTTAAACAGTTGAAGTGGAACAGAACTTACCAGTTTACTTGTTCTACACCCTAAAAGTGTGTTTTTTGTAAAGAAAAAGTATGTAATTTTGAGTGTGTCAAAGTATTATTCAAGACATAATACATAATTTGTCCTTTGTCCTTCTTTTGTTTTGAATTTCCTACCGTTTTGGAACATTCGTTTTCACTGGCCTTTCAATTTAGATAAATCTGCTGTGCTGCATTAATAAACTTGTTTTCCCTGTATTATTTATATTTATTACACTGCAGCCTGGAATACTTAATTCTGATTGGCAATAGTTATTTGCAATACTAATTAACTAATTAATTACTAATTAAAGATTGGCAATACTAATAAACACAGGCTCATCCGGGTACTAGGAATCATTTTGACAGTCAGCGAATTCGTTCACATTTATATTACTTAACAGTATGAAGGTTAGTGTATGCTCCATTCATTCGTTTTCATTTCTGTCGACTTTGCATTTATATTAAGAAGTGAATAATCTATTACCGCACAGAACAATGTTTTGTCTAATTTTTAAGTTTTGTGGCAATTAACTATGTAGTAAATGGGATAAAGGTTATCCAGATGGCTGTTTTTTTCTTTTTTTTTTTTTTTTTTGCAAAATAAAGCTCTTCTAGTTTATACGACATACAACAACACTACAGCAAAGCAAAAACAACCCTGTTTTTGTTTTAGTCATTTTATTAAAATGAAAACAGTTCATGTTTTTGAGACATCAACAAAACCAGACTCATACCAAATACATTGTCAATACAGTTTAAATTCTGACCTTAAAAATACATTTATTAACAATACTCCGGTTAAAAGAAAAACCCATTTTACCCAGCAGAAAATTGCAGGGTCATAGTTCGAATTAAACAGAAAATTCACACATATTCTTGGAAAATGACCACGCCACAGCTTGCTTCATACTTCCCCAAATTTGGCTAATACATGGTGTTAAATATTTTAAGTTTCAACATCCAAATTTTAGGCTTTAAAATATCTTAAATTAATTGAATTACTGTATTGTATTGTAGGTCTTGGATCATTTTTAAAGGGTCTTTCAATTTTCTTTGTCCATGTAAAGCTACCCAATCAGGACAACATCCATTCAGTCATCAATAATACATCTCAATTAAACTTTCAACAAATGTTTTGGGCAGTTCAGTGGGTAGTGCTGTCGCCTCACAGCAAGAAGGTTGCTGGTTCGAGCCTCGGCTGGGTAAGTTGGCATTTCTTTGTGGAGTTTGC
Source organism: Danio kyathit (assembly GCA_903798195.1). Lineage (NCBI taxonomy): Eukaryota > Metazoa > Chordata > Actinopteri > Cypriniformes > Danionidae > Danio > Danio kyathit. The sequence goes on from LR812524.1 coordinate 43,986,011, forward strand.
ATGTTCTCCTCGTGTTCACGTGGGTTTCCTTCGGGTGCACCGATTTCCCCCACAAGTCCAAAGACATGCAGTATAGGTGAATTGGGTGAGCTAAGTTGTCTGTAGTGTATTTGTGTGAATGGGAGTGTATGGGTGTTTTCCAGTGATGGGTTGCAGCTGGAAGGGCATCCGCTGCGTAAAACATATGCTGGATAAGTTGGCGGTTCATTCCGCTGTGGCGACCCCGGATTAATAAAGTGAATGAATGAACAAAACTCTGTTTAATTATCTTCCTTACAGTATAATTTGTTTAAAATTTCTCTGTGTGTTTATAGAACATGACCATATAAGATGAGGACACTGACCTGGACATACATTTTTAGTTTATTAAAATTCCTAAAGCTTTACCATTTTTTTAAGGAAAGTTATGTTGAAAAAATGTGTATGTATACAACTAGGTTTTGGTTGATTTGACACATTATTTAAAATGAATAGCTAATATGTGACTGATTTATTTATTTATTGATAGGGCAAGTAAACTGGGCAATTCCTTAGTATTTAGCCCCGCATGAGTCTGAAATGTCGAAACCATCATCCAAAAGCCACAGAAACATCTGCCCTTCTGCTCCTCACAGTACATATAAGAGACTGCCTATATGTCACAGTCATTCTTTATTAAGCTCTGTGTAAACAAGTTATCACATTCTGGGTAAAAAAAAAACATTCTTGAAGGGTTAATATCATGAGCTGGACTATCATTCCTGGGCTTTCTTATCTATTCTCATAATAAGGATGCCCTAAAATTTCAGCTGCTTAAAGTTTTTGTGAAGGTCAGGAGAGGGAAAGAATTTATTCTACAGTGAGAATATGATTACCTAAAGGGCAACCACTGTATACGCACTTTTGACATTTATTTTTTCCATAGGTTTTAATCTTGAGAGAGAGAAAAAAGTCTTTTTCATGTAATACTATTCCCAGAATACTAGTGCTGATAAGATGGATTAGCAGATTGTGTGTATACTTGCAAATGCAAAACAATATATTTTTAAAAAGTACATCTTTGCATGAAAGGCAAGAAAGAAAAGGTCATTATCACAAAGACACAGCTCTTTTGACCCACAGCTTCTGCTCATCTGAGTGTTTTTGTATGAATGCCAAATCAAGTGTTTACCATAATAAATCCTTTTACAATTTAAATCACAGTATTATAATAAAAATCTGCTACATGGTGAAGAATCTAAGGTTCTGAGAATCTTTGTAGCAAATGTATGTGTGCGTTGTTTCAAGAAAGCAACTATTCATTTGTGTTATGTCTTATTTTGATCATTTATCATTAGTCATTTATATAATTATTATTTTAGCATTTTGTCGATTATTAATGATTTGATTATTATCATTGATTATTATTTCTCATTTTATTATGTTTTAATATTTTATTATCACTATTTTCCTATCATTTTTGCTTTATTATTTTCTTTTTTTTCCCATATTGTTATAATCTTATGTTTTCATGAGTAAGGGACTAGAGGAAGTCTCCACTTTAAGGTCTGTATTGTCACTGGACAATGTTGTGAAGCCATCATTTTCCATTGCTGTTGCTTGTGGTATAATAACTCCTGTTGGATTTATCGTGGTCAGATGAAATCTGAGCATTGAATCATACGCAACTACGATTATTTGTTAAACTTTGCTCTTTCTTTATCATCATTACTTCGTCTCCTGCTTCTGCTCCTCTCTGGCTTTCTCAGTCAACTTCTATATTGATAGGAGATTGTAAACAAATATATACTTAGCTTATGCATAATGGAATGTGTATCACCTATTAAACATACAGCGAGTCACATTATTGTATTTTCATTGTGATTCATCTCGTTCGCCACAGTTTTCTTTTTAATAAAAACAAATTATTTATTATATGTACCTGCAATTGTATGAGGCTAATACAATTGTGAATGTATGCATTAAACCACTCTGTGAGCCTTTTTGAGTAATTCACTCATTTCAGACGGAGTAATGTATAGCTGCACACAGAGGCATCGCTAGACCCCATTTACTGGGACATGTGCCTCAGTAAAAATAAATAGTTTGAGATACGATTTACTTTATATGCAAGTGTATTTATAAAGAGTGTTTATTCCAAAATAAAGACATTATTCTTTATGTGCAACCTGAACCAACGCTCGTGAAAGCAATGTAGTTTTATCAAAAAGAAAACTGACACATGCGCACATAAAACCATACCTTGCACACTGCTCCTGCTTGATGCGCTGCTCTGCTCCCAGTGAGAATCCCGGTTGTTAAACATACATGCCGGAAAAATACGCACTGGTCATACTTAGTGAAACTGGCGTAACAACCTTTTATGTGGAGGTGTCGGCACGCAGTGATTTTTGCAAGTTGACAAAACTAAAGTTGAAATAATATGATGGTGATCTTATTTATACTAAGCATGTCTCCTGAAGGAGGGATAATGAGTCAGAAAGGTAATGTGTCAAGTCTGAGACAACAGATAATTCTATAAAACACCTTTTTTTGTATTCTATAGAATTGTCTATAGAATTTAATTATAATGAAATTAATATTTATGCAAAAGATTTCTTAAATGATCTTAGCATATCACTCAAGTTGTGTCTTTCTAGTTACATTTAAGATTAATTTATTTATTTATAATAATAATGATGATGATAATATTAATAATAATAATAATAATAATAATTATTATTATTATTATTATACTTTTATTTATATTTATAATAAATATCTTGTATTACTTAAAAAAAAACTATATATATATATATATATATATATATATATATATATATATATATATATATATATTTATCATAGTGTATCATATATATTATTGCACAATTCATTTATATATTTACCTTAATGGATAATAGTGATATCTGCTGGAGGCAAACATATGGTATCCAGAGTGCATGCATTAGGACTTAACCATGTAAGTTAGTGGTTTACTGGTTAACTGTTTACTGTGATGCTTGCTTAGTTCATTTATTTATTAATTTATTTATTAGCTTTTAAACATATATTTTTAAGGTGAAGTTAGCTTTATTTTTGGTATGTGCACAGATACCAACTCATCCAGGGTAATTATCACATCCTGAAACACCTATTTTAAAACATTGTTTGATAGGAATAATGCTCAAATTAATAAAACATAGTTTATGATCTTTAATCGTGAAGATACAAAGTGTGAGGATGTGATAACCATTACTCTAATTTTCATTGCTTGTCAGTGTAGTGTTCAATCTTCTTTTCACGTATGTCCAAAATTTATCTTAATATGCAGCAAAGGTGTGAGTTTTTTTGTCAAAATTAGAGCAATTAGCATTTTAAGTGCCTATGCCTAATTAATTCATTAAATATACCAAAAAAATTAGAAGTCAGTCACAGTCAATAGAGCATTTCTTAACCGTTCTTGTTTTCCTGAAGCCGAAGCCATTACTTTCAGTTAAATTATCTCAAAAAGCCTGTTATGAAGCAGTAAATCAACAACCTAGACAAATTAAAAGACTTTTTTTTTCTTATAAGCCTTTATTAACTTTTTTCAAAAAAAAAATTAAGGACCATTGAAACGTAGTTATACATACGTTTGCACTCAAAAAGATTGAACCCCCTTAAATAAACTAAACTAAACAATTCAAAACTGTACCATTTTCTAATAATCCAGATTGATTTTGTAACATTTTAATGGCATATAAAATTGTAATGATATAATATACATTTTTGTTATTTTTTGTACAGTTATGAGTTGTCAACCCAATTGCTCTGTCCTTTAAGTGTACGAAATACAATTAAGCCTTTATAAACTCTTTAACAAGGCCTAATTACTTTTTTTCTATGATTCCTCTGTCTCCACCGGTTGGCTACTGGAAGAAACTTGATGCATGTGTTTCACGATATATATGGGATGGGAAACGTCCTCGCATTAAACTGACCACTTTACAATGATGTAGATTACACGGAGGTCTTTCTTTCCCCAATTTTAGACTGTACGCTTAAGCTTTTTCCCTCCGCCCTTTATCAGTTTGGTTTGATCCTAATACTTTTGTGTCTTGGAGAGCAATTGAGGAGTCTTTTGTTTATCCATATAAATTGAATCATCTTGTTTTTTCAGGGGTCCCACTTAAACAATCTAAATCTCAATTTGGTCCTATTGTAACCCATCTCATCTCTACATGGAGGGATGTAGAAAGATGTTCACAACTAATCACAAAATGGCATAAGCATTAACCTATTTTCCGAAATAATAATTTTTTGTCAGGCGGTACTCCATTTCATTGTCCGCAGTGGTCTCATAATAAAGTAAACACTCTAGGAGATATCTATGATGACAGTGGTTTAAAATCCTTCCAGAACTTTAAAACTCAATATAATTTGCCAGGCACCTCCTTTTTTATGTTTTTGCGCATTAGATCAGCTCTTCTGGCATATGGGGTGCCCTGGAACTCTCAACCTTCTATTCACCCATTACGTAAATTAATCCTTCCTTCTGACAAATCTCCCTCCTCTGCTTTAGTTATCTATCTCTTTCTTCTTGAGCATTCATACAAACCTCTACCTATTACAACTGTTTGGGCTAAAGACCTTAATGAGGATGTACACGTTCTATTTTCAGATCAGGTATGGGAGATTTTTAAATTGTCTTCTAAAAACCCTAATCACCAAATGATTCATTGGAAATTGCTGCATAGGTTCTACATGACTCCAAAGAAACCTTTTTATATGAATCTCTCATCTTCTTCTAATTGTAATCTCTGTTCACAAGGATCTTTAGGCACTTTTTTACATTTTTTTTGGGAATGTCCCTCTCTTTCCCATTTCTGGACTCAACTCTCACAGGATCTATCATACTTGTTGGGAACTGAGATATGTTTGACTCCGCGCCGTTTTTTCATGAATGAGTTTTGGGACCTCACTTTGTCCATTCAACAAAGATGTCTTCTGTTAACTGCTCTCACAGCAGCAAAAAAATTGCTGGTCAGCTGCTGGAATCCTCCTCACACAATGGACTGTGTATTTGTTGGACATTCTCTCAATGGAACTCTCAACTTCACGTATACATGGTGCTAATGTGAAAACTGTCAGTATGTGGCATTCAGCTTTTGATGTTGTGTCATCCTTTTTAAAATCTTTGTAAAATTTCTTTGAAAGATTTATTTATTTTATTTTTTTTATTTTCCCTTTATTTGATTATTATTATTATTAATATTATTTATTGATCTTTTGAAGTCTACCAGGGGCGGGATGGGCGGGAGTGGGTTTTAAATTTGTACTTTTTTTTTTTTTTTTTTCTTCGTTTTATATTGTTTATTCATTCATTCATTCATTCATTTTCTTGTCGGCTTTGTCCCTTGCGGGGTCGCCACAGCGGAATGAACCGCCAACTTATCCAGCACGATTTTACGCAGCGGATGCCCTTCCAGCCGCAACCCATCTCTGGGAACTTCCACACACACATTCACACTCATACACTATGGACAATTTAGCTTACCCAATTCACCTGTACTGCATATCTTTGGACTGTGGGGGAAACCGGAGCACCCGGAGGAAACCCACGCGAACCCAGGGAGAACATGCAAACTCCACACAGAAACGCCAACTGACCTAGCCCAGCCGAGGTTCGAACCTGCGACCCAGCGTTGTTCTTGCTGTGAGGCAACAGCACTACCTACTGCGCCACTGGGTTGCCCTATATTGTTTATTGTTACCTGAAAAACTCAATAAACAGTTGTTAGCAAAAAAAAAAAAAAAAACAAGGCCTAATTAACTTGAGCTGTTGTAAATAAATGAAAGTTTAATCACAAATTTGGACAAATAAAAATAGGTCTCAAAAAAGCTCTCAATAATATCAAATCTTTGTCTGCAAGAAGACTCTAACAATTCCTAGAGACTATGGCTGGCAGCTTTATTCATAAGTGTGGAATGTGTCGTACCAGAAAACCTTTGAGGATGTTCAAGAAAAAGCACAATACCATCAAGGGAAATAAAATGTTTAATCAAAGCCATTGAGAAAAAAAAAAAACTCAATTTACTGCCAAAGAATTGCAAGGTGACCTGATAAATGGAGAGAGGAAAATACCAAACCAAGCAAACAACAACCAAACAACAAAACACTTCAATGCAGAGTATAAGACATAAATACATGACACCAATTCAAATAATGCCAAGCTTGACCAGAAAGAACACAAAAGGCTAACATGAATATGGTAAAATTAACGTGGTGAGATCTGTTTAGATCTAGAATTGTTTTTTATGAAGTCATGTGACCAAACTGTAACATTTTGCAGCCATTAATAATGGTATGCCCCAGGCTAAAATAAAGGCAAGGCTTAGAGCAGAAGAACAGTGCTGAAGAACTGGACATGCATGAACAATCATCTACATCTGCATGATTAATCTCCATTCAAACACCCACACAATGCTTTTTTATAAATGACCACAATTTGCATCTACCCTTGGCAAGAACAATCACAGTGGTACATTCACATCAGCATTTAAAGTTCATGTGAAATCAAGATTTACAATGTTTATTTTGCTAGCACATATTGGTATTCTTTAGGTAAACAATTAATCTGTGAAAGTAAAAAATAAAATAAAATCTGTTGACGTCTGTATTTTAAATCATGCCCTTTTTGCTGTTAGTTTGCTACAAAGGAATGATGTGCAAAAACGAAGCCCCGTCTCCTACTCAATGATCTGTTTTATTTGGAAGCACATCAACATACTGAATTACTGTAATAGTCTAAGCAACTTCTGGTTCACACCGACTTTAATCTTCAGCAGTGTTGTATAATTGTGAAACATATTATATTTTAATCTTTTTAAATACACAGTATCATTACTTCGTTTGCAAACATTCAAATTGCATCAGAGTACTGGGTTATTGGCTTATACTTTCAATATAAACACTGATGTCTACAATAAACATCAACGTTTAAAGTATACAATCTTAAAGTTTACATCCAAAGAGACAAAATCCTGCTTCAGAGATGTTTTCGAGTGGTCTAGTCTACAGATTTAAATCTCATTAAAATGACCTGGTGGAATTTGTAAAGCAGCTAAAACACAAAAACAAAAGATAATCAGTCATCTGGAAGTTTTTCAAGCGAGGAATGGGCCAAGGTTTCAGTAGAGAGGTGAAGAAGCTTGCAAGCAGTTAGAGGGAATGTTTATTTGAGGTTATGAAGAATAGAAGATTCTCTAAAAATGCTACTTTTGGGGGTTGAGTCATTTTGTTTGAGTGCTTAGAGACAATTAGAGTGTTTTCATTATCTTCAGAATCTCTCAAGTGTAGATTAATTAAACGCATAACATTGGCTATATGCATACTGAAAAACATAGTTTCCATCAACCTGGTTTGGTAGAACAAACTTAGAGTAAATCGCATCTTTCAACCGTGACTTTTTGATTGAACTAAATCATCATTGAACTAGCTACTGTAGAAAAAAGCAGCATTCTGTGGCATTAAATATACATAGTGCATTGAACACACTGAAGAAACTTCATACTTTTGGATTTTTGATTTATTGCTTTTTTTTTTTTTTTTGTAAAGCTGCTTACACAATTTACATTGTATAAATCACTATAAAAGTCACTTGACCTAGAAATACATTTTGAGCATATATTAGACCAAGTCTAAATAATAATGAAGGCTGATTGGAATGAAATGTTCTACTTACGCCTAGGGACGGGTATTGTTAAGGTTTTCTCGGTATTACTACTTTTATCGATACCACTTATCGGTTCGGTGCTTTAACAGTTCTCTTATCGGTACATTTTGTAGTGTTTTTTTTTTATGAAAGTAAAAAACAAATTGAACAGAATTAACAACACTTTGTTTTATTATTACGTTTTTAATATAAAATAAAACTAAACCAATAATTGTAAAACAAATTAAAAAAAAAAATTCCTGTAAAATAATATTCAATGGTTTGAAGGAAACTGACTCTGACCATTCTTCTGGATAAAAGTCAACATGTTTGCCTTTTTTGTCAGATGTCAGGATCTTTCTTGGTTTATTGTGCTCCCTGCAATTGAAAATACCCTCTTTTAGTTGCAAAATGCAGTTAAATGAGGTAATGTTTATGATTTTTCATTAACGCATTCACATAAATGAGTTAACGGTATTTTGGGAGTTAACTGTGTTTTTAATACACTTTTAGAGCATCTTGCAATGTAAAAACAAGCAGTTTTTTATAATCTCTTAATAAGCATACAGTAGTTTATTATTAGGCTATTCATAGGCTATATTTATAAATACAGCTGATGTAAAAGCATTTTTAATGTTTTAGATTTATTTAGGCTACTGCTGAAAAAAATACTGTTTTCATTGTAACCGAATGTGTTTATTTAACTATTAATATTATACTAATTTAGGTGATTGACTGCTGACATAAAAATGTGGATGATGTAACGTTATCATTAGTAGCTAGGCAGTCAAAAACTTTTCATTGCAGTTAATCCACTTTTGAAAGATACTTTCACTTAGCCAGATTGCTTGTGTTTCTGCTTATACAAGAAAACAACGTTGCGTTTGTTGCCACGGACATTGTCGCTGTCCACTTGGAAAATGCAACCCGTTTGGTTCACTCTGCAAGCTTACGAGCTGTGTGTGTGCGAGTCTGTCGCGAGCTATGTGTGTGCGCTTAGCACGAGCCTTCTCTGAGTGATCACGCACAGCCGAGAACTGTGAATGCTTTTATACTTGACGCGCTCGCTGGAAACACGAGCATTTCTCATGTGAGATTGCCAACTGTGCAGACGAATATCAAATAACGCAAATTAGAAAAGGTTGGTCGGTTATTTATATTACTGTAAGTAATGTTTCTTCAGCAATACTTCTCCAGTACCGATAGCAGGACCATTAATGTCAGAGCTTATCGATATTTCTGTCTTTTTTTAATGTAGTACCGTTAAAGTACCAAGTTTCAGTACCCATCCCTACTTACGCCCAATTCACACGGGGCTTCAGCATCAACGCTTGAGCAAGGGTGTCTGAAGTTGGGGCTGACACAATTGGCATAGCAGCGTCAGACAATGAAATTAGTCAGCAATCGTCTACTGTCTGAGCTGGGGTATTTGCATTAAGTGATCTGATTGGCTGACGCTTCCGTTGGCGCTTGAAAAGTTGAGAATTTCCCAACTTCTGAGGCAAGCCACTGAAGCAGCGCTGAAGGATCCACAATGCAGTTCGGCAACACCTGATGTCACCCATTCAAAGTGAATGGCAAGTGTTGACTCTGACGCCCCGTGTGAATGAGGCGTTATGGTATTAGAGATTGTTTAGAATTTAAGAATAAAAAAAAGTATATGAGAGATATGACTTGCTATATGAGTGATGACACAACAGCATATAAGAGCCCATATGTTGTATTTTTACTCCTTAAGACACCCACGTTGGCTTTTTCTACATTAAAATGTTAATATATTGTATTTTGAAACTACACAATATCAGTGCATTGTACAATAGACTTTTTTTTTTTTTTTTTACAAACTTTCAAATGTTGTATTTCAGAGCACAACAAAAGCAGTGCATTGCTGAAGTAGGCATCTTCTACATTCAGACACATTCATATGTTATTTTTTGAACTGCATAACAATTAGGGATGTGACAATTATAGATTTTGGTTGTATGATTATATAGTCTGAAGAATAATCATGGTTTGACGGTTATCACGTCTAATGTAAATTCAAGCTTTATATTAGGTAAGTAGCTATTTAGATGAACTGTTGTTGCCATCTGCGTTCATGCATACATAATCTTAATATTCGTCTAACATATCTTTTGTGTACACTGCACTGAAAGGCATGCAGAACCCTCTGTGAGATGTTTTCTACTGCGCGCCCGCAAAGACGCAAGCGCGTTGCTCCGCTTGTGCGCGCATATCGTCATATATTCTTACATTAGAAACAACAAACTTGCAAGCGGAAAAGACGTGATATGGGAACGGCCGCTGCTATAGTTAATCTGGTGTGCGGGCGTATTAGCCTCAGTGTACATACTTGGAACTTTAAACTAGGGCACAGTTGGCAACTTGGCATAACTTTGCTTAACTGCAGCAGTTTCGTTTTGTTCCGTGCAACAGAAATGCGGCTTAGAGAAACCTTTACGATTAATAGTGACGAGTTAAAGCGCAGTTAATAATAGTGAAATCGGCTAATCGTTGCATCCCTATTGACTATATCAGTGCATAGTACAAAAGGCCTTTTCTACAAACATATCCAAATATTTTTGGCTGCCCGCGCCATTCCCTGAATGTCAGGTGACTCACGCTCTGCGCAGCTTGCAGCTCATGCTGTATTGAACAGACGCACGTCACTTTATAACTATAGCGTCTGTTTTTCGACTAAACTAAATTTATTTTTGATGTCTTGGTCACACTATTTGGAGGGCCGGAACAAATTGCCTCGGGGGCCGGGTTCGGCCTGCGGGCCGCCAATTGAATAGCCCTGCCTTAAAGGAACACTTCCCTTTAAAAAAAAAAAAAACTAATTTTACAACTCCTCTAAAGTTAAACAGTTGAGTTTTAACATTTTTCAGTCCATTCAACTGAACTCTTGGTCTGGCGGGAGCGCTTACTGTAACTTAGCATAGATCAATAAATTGTATTAGACTATCAGCATCTCAGTGATAATTTTTGATAACTTTCTTATGTAAAGCTCTGATTTTTAAGACTGAGAGAAAAAGAAAAGTTGCTATTTTCTAGATTGATAGGAACTACACTCTCATTCTGGCATAATAATCAAGGAACTGTGCTGCTGTATCATAGCTGTAGCAGTTGCAGTGATATCACAAAGAGACTGAAATTTTCCACCACCAGTTAGAATCTACTCTTCTCCTTCAATCATTTCCATGGTCTTATTAGCATTTAACTTAAGACAGTTTGTTTCACATCAGTCTGCAAAACTTTTTAAAAGCAACCTTAATCATGAACCTTTATGTAACCGACAATTGCAGAGTCATCAGAAAACTTGTGTAGATGACACTTTTTGGAGCTATGTTGAAAATCTGAGTAAATGTAAGTAAAATATGGAGCTAAACTCTACTACTCATTACAACTTGCGACACACAGTTATGCATCCTGACATACTGTGGTTTAATTGTGTTATAGGCCGAATTCCAATTTTATTTTTTACCCCTACCCCTTGGCCCTTGTAACATAGTGTGAAGGGGAAGGGCTTCAAATAAGAAATGGGACAGCACTACAACACCAGCACACGTCACCATAAATCATCGCGATCTCTTACTTCATATGAGATTGACAACGGTGATTGCTGTAGTTATTCCAGTTTTTGTTTTTATCTTCAGGAAATCACAGAATGCAATGATAAAATGTGGCAATAAGCTCAGAACTGTAGTGTGTATTTAAATTGTGGCCATATTTATCTATGTAAACACACGAAAACAACATTAACATTATACCAGACCATACCTGTCAACCCTCCCGTTTTTCCCGGGATTCTCCCGTATTTTACAGTTCTATCCCGCTGTCATCCCGTAAAAGTATTTTCCCGTATTTCTCCCGTATTTTTTATCTTTCTGTGAAGATCCGATCCTCCCTATTTGCAACCCATACCGCCGAACCACTAGAGGCCGCCCTTGCTCTTAAATGTGTATCTGTTCTGTCCTTTCACTTTATTTAGGCATAGAAACACTTTGAAATAAACTTAAAAACGGCGCGATTCATTTCATTTTCATTACAGGCGCCATTGCCCCTATGCAATCCTCAAAACAGTCAGTTCATATAAAGATGCATGACTGTCAGCTGATGCTCTCCATAGTGATAATAGACGCTGTTTCCCAAGCGGATTCTGTACATACGCGATTTGATGCTGAGCTCAAGTGGACACTGGGTTTTGGGTGCGTGTTTGAACAGGCATATACACATCATCATAATATTAATAATAATAATAATGATGATGGTAATAATAATAATAGTAATAATGGCGGTTCATTCTGCTGTGGCGACCCCAGATTAATAAAGGGACTAAGCCGAAAATAAAATAAATGAATGAATAATAATAATAATAATAACAACAACAACAACTAGACATGTCGATCTTGTTGGGTTTTCTTTTAAACACAACAAATTTTGTCTTAAATGAGCATAAACAGTTAGGAAAACAGTCAAATGCTTTCATCATAGATCTGTGAAGTTTTAAAGTGACAGCTCTGTTATTTAATGTAATCAAACCAAAAAAGTCTAAATGAGAGATTCATTCACTGCTTTTTATTTAGAATTAATTAGAAATTAAACAGTGAAGAAAAGATGACATTTGATAACTTGATTCTATTTCTTTATGATAGCTAATAGTTTTAATGATCTTGACTGTTTGCTAATTTATTTGCAGCTTTTTCAAATGTATACTAATTATTATATCCTTTGTAAATAATATTGGTCTTTTTTTTTGGGGGGGGGGGGATCCCTTATTTTCACATCCCAATGTTGACAGGTATGTACCAGACACTGTAAAAAGGCCATTCCTAGCCATTAGACTTTTCTGACAGGGTATTCGTGTGTCAGTATGTTGTGGGGCTACTATACAAGACTTATTATTATGAATTCTAGATAGCGAAATGTATTATTTTTTAAATCATTAAAAAAAAAAAGCATGACACTAAAACACGAACGCTGTTATGTAGGGCTGTGCAATTTGGAGAAAATATCTAATTGCGAGAGATATATATACAGTTGAAGTCAGAATTATTAGCCCCCCTGTTTGTTTTTTCCCCAATTTCTGTTTAGAGGGTTAATTACCTGTTAGGGTAATTAGGCGAGTTATTGTATAACGATGGTTTGTTCTGTAGACTATCGAAAAAATATATAGCTTAAAGGGGCTAATAATTTTGACCTTAAAATGAATTTTAGCGATTTCAAAACTGCTTTCATTCTAGCTGAAATAAAACAAATAAGACTTTCTCTTATTATTATCAGACGTACTGTGAAAATTTCCTTGCTCTGTTAAACATCATTTGGGAAATATTTAAAAATGAAGAAAAAAATCAACTGTGTATTATATATATATATATATATATATATTTGATTTGTGATTTCATTTTGTAGTCAAGCTTCAGCTCAATCATTTGTATTGTAGCTTCTTACTGCTAAAATACAGTGAGTGTTAGGAGCAAACAAGTACTGAAAGATATTAACTTATATTAGCAAACAACTCTGAAATCTTTTGGTTGACTTTTTAGCAAGACACTCCTCGTATAGCCGCCTGTGGTGCTTTTTTAGGTGCTGGTTGTTGTATTTCCTCATGCTGTGGCAACAATTCTGTGACAGCTCTTACAAATTACCTGGTTTTGTTCTGTGTCTTTGACTTTGAAACCAAGATATCCCCGTATTACCGACATGCAGTTTTTCTTTGATATTAATTCGTCTATTGATGCTTCTGAATTGCCATATGCCATCATCCCACTTGTTCGCGCTGTTTGTTTGTTTTTGTTGTGTGCATTCTGCATAGTTCAGTTGCACAATTCTGATTGGACAGAACGAAAGTGTGCTCACTCATATGGCTAGTAAGTCTGTCACACACAGACGACAGTCATGTATTTACTCTGGGTGGGGGAAGTTCAATAATATATATTTCATTTTGCAGCCTCTTCCGATTAGCAATGTTTCAAATCGCGATTGCGATTCAATTTCGATTAATCGTACAGCCCTGCTGTTATAAATGTATTAAAACATTTGCTTGTTTGTCGTAAAAATTCATAATAATGACAAAAAATACTATTCTGTGCATCTTCTGACTTCTGTGTGCAGGAAATTTTTGTACCTCTTGGTTTGTGGTCCTGAATAATCTGAGTTTCAAGGGCTATCTAGCCCTTCCCCTTAGCCCTACGCCTTCAAGATAAAGAGAATTGGGACACCCTTTCTCCTTCAGGTGAACGCACAAAATGAGAGGTAGGGGTAAGGGGAAGGGCTAAGGGGTAGAATTGGGATTGGGCCATAGTCAGTTAACTTACCATACTTTTTTGTAAACCTGCATTTTGTAATTTTGTCAACAGTAGTGCAGGAAGAATAGTGTTGAATGCACTTGAAAATCAAAAAAAATGTGATCTTAACAGTATTACCTCTTGTTTTCAGATGACTTAAAGATTTGTGTAAAAGATAAATTATCGCTTCATCTACCCCTACACCAGATTTGTACGCAAACTGCTGATATTGTTCAGGATCTGCAAGTAAATATGTACTGAATTGTCTTTCACAAATGTCTCCATGGTTGCAAGATATGCTTCTTGTGCAAGCAGGTGGTCACACTGATTAAATGAGCCTATTTTTAAAAAAGTGGAGTGTTCCTCTTGAACCCAGTAATTGTTACTTGCATTATATTTTTGATTGCAGGTGTATACATTTCTATCCAGTTGATCTGTCTGTCTGTCTATCTGACTGACTGACTGTCTGTGATGCATCCGTTCATCAGTCCATCTATTTATTTTTATTTGTTTATTTGTTTTTTATGTACCTCTTACATCATGCCACGTCTTAAAATGTAATGTATCTGCAAATTGCCCTCTTTCAGTTTTCTCCGTATCATCAAAATGGAAAAAATAAAATTTTTTGGACATAAATGACTTACTGCGTTCACAGTGTGTTCTATTTCACCATGGCATGAAATGATTGCCTCTTCCTGAAAATGCTGTCACATGCATTTTTGTGTACGGTTGCCTAGAAACAAGGGTGGCACGTCTTACCCTGTAGCTCGTTTTACCTCCGTCTGTCCTAATCATTAATAGATCTTCTGTGTATGTGTGTGTTGAAATGTTATAATTAGTGTTGCACCGCTTTTGCAGCTCTGGCACATTTGCACTTTTTACTTGGCTCAAAAATCTAATTAGAAAAGCTTTTTTTTTTTACCTGTAGGTAAAGAGTCTGGTGTTGCACTCGCATTGTATCAGCGTTTCCCTGCATTTATGAAGCGAATGCGAGCCAGAGCCTGTGACGTTAAGCGTATACCAAGAAGTTCAGAAGGAAAGATAATAAGGATTCCCATGGTTACATAGATGTTTACAACTAATGAAGTGTATCTTTCACAATCTGTCAGCTGTCCCATGACCAACACCTGGTGACAAAATCAATACTGATGTGGTCAAACACTCTGCAGTGCTTGAATAGCTGCTCTCACCTCAATCTCTCACAGTCATTATCTGTCTTTTCAGGGCATTTCTTTGTGATTGCCTTCTTAAACTACTACCATATTGTCATTGTCCATCTAAGGCTGTAATGGCGGTTGATCTTTTGGTGCTCGGTTCTCAAGGTAGTTTGCGGCGATAGTATTTCAAGGAGACCTTATTGAAAAAGCAGTGCTCTTATGAAGCTGAACAGTTCCTCGCGTGCCACTCGAATCTCTTTGGAAAGGGATATGGAGTTTGGATGAAATGTACAAAAATTGATTTCATTCCGCATGTTGCTATGAATGGGTTTCTAAAAATAAGCATTGCAAGGTTTTCTGCTTATTCCCCTCGGTGTTATTTAGTTGTGTATAAGAGACTGTGGTGTAAAGCTGAGATAAGCCCTAGATGATGTAAGGATAGCCTTCAAACCTACTTGATATGTCTCGATTGATTTATGGTTCGTGATAAGTATCTCTTTTCAAGATGCAAAGGCTGAGGTGACAGGCCTGAATACTAACTCTTGGGAGCAACATAATGAAAACAAAACAGCTGTCCGTGCTTTGAAAAGCTC
Organism: Danio kyathit; assembly: GCA_903798195.1. Classification (NCBI taxonomy): domain Eukaryota; kingdom Metazoa; phylum Chordata; class Actinopteri; order Cypriniformes; family Danionidae; genus Danio; species Danio kyathit. Next base: position 44,001,706 of record LR812524.1, read on the forward strand.
TTTTTAAAACAACCTTAAATTAAACACAGATGTAGGGCATGGTGGTGCATAACTGGTGGTGACAGTAGAAATGTTCATTACGCATGAACTGGGATAGATACATTTAGAATAGTTAAAACACTAAATGTAATGTGTAATAACAGTGTATTGCTGTGCCACCAAATGCACGCCTCCCACCAGTGCCGATATACAGCCATATCGCATTGCTACTCTTGTGATGGGAGGAAAAATGAGGGAAATAAGTATTTAATCACACTGTGATTTTTCAAGATCTCCTACTTAGAAATCATGGAGGGGTCTAGAATTTTCAGTATAGGTGCAATTCCACTGTGAGAGACAGAATCTAAAAATAAAAATGCAGAAATCACATTGTATGACATTTTAACAATTTATTTGTAAATTACTGTGTGAAATAAGTATCTGATCACTTGCTTTTCAGCCAAATTTCTGACCCTCAAAGACCTGTTATTTTGCTTTAAAATAGTCCAGCTACACTCTGCTCATGATTCTAATTTAGTAGCATTTGTTTGAGGTCACTAGCTGTCATAAAGACACCTGTGCACCCCACAATCAGTTAAAAGTCTAAGTAGCAACATGGCCAAAACCAAAGAGCTGTCAAAAGACACAAGAGATGAAATTGTAGACTTTCATAAAGCTGAAACTGCTATGGGGCAATTGCCAAGAAAGAGCAACTGTTGGAGCTATTGTCAGAAAATGGAAGAGGCTAATGATGACTGTCAATGTCCTTCAGACTGGGGCCCCACGGAAGATCTCTCCTCGTGGGGTATTAATGATGCCAAGAATGGTCTAGAATTAGTCCAGAATTATGCGGGAGGAGCTGATCAATGCTGTGAAGAGAGCAAGGACCACCGTTTTCAAGGGTACTATCAGTAATACAGTAAGATGTCATGTTATAAAACCAAGCATCGCACGGAAGGTTCCCCTGCTTAAGTTAGCCCATGTCAAGATCCATCTGAAGTTTGCCAGGGACCATCTGGATGGTCCAGAGTATTCATGGGAGAAAGTCCTGTGGTCAGATGAGACCAAAGTAAAACTTTTTGGTCTTAACTCTATTCACCGAATCTGGAGGAAGAAGAATGATGTGTATCATCCCGATAATACCATACCTACAGTGAAGCATAGGGCTGGAAGCATCATGCTCTGGGGTGTTTTTCTGCACAGGGGAGAGAATGACTGCACTGTATTAAGGAGAGGATGAACGTGGCCATGTATTGTGAGATATTGGGCAAAAACCTCCTTCCCTCAGTCAGAGCATTAAAGATGGGTCGTGGCTGGGTCTTCCAACATGACAATGACCCAAAGCACACAGCCAGGAAAACCAAGGAGTGGCTTTGTAAGAAGCATAACAAGGTTTTGGAGTGGTCTAGCCAGTCTCCAGATTTAAATCCAATAGAAAATCTTTGGAGGGAGCTGAAACTCCATGTTGCTCAGCGACAGCCCTGAAACCTGACAGATCTAGAGAAGATCAGTGGGCAAAATCCCTCCTTCACGGTGTGCAAACCTGGTGAAGAACTACAGGAACCCTTTGACCTCTGTAATTGTTAACAAAGGCTTCTGTACTAAATATTTAAAATGCTTGACTCAAGTGATCAAATGCTTATTTGATACAGTAATTTACAAATAAATTGTTAAAAAATTATATAATGTGATATCCTGATTTTTTATTTTTTTTAGATTCTGTCTCTTACAGTTGAATTGCAATTATGCTGAAAATTCCAGACCCCTCCATGATTTCTAAGTAGGAGATTTTGAAAAATCACAGTGTGATTAAATACTTATTTCTCTCACTGTATATATGCTGCCATTGGTTGCCAACATATTACATGTCACAAATATGTATAATCTGGGAAATCTAAAGAGGGCAGTTAATGATAATATCATTAAATGTATAAAAAAAAAAACATGGCAGCATCATATTATATTACTTTTTACATAGAGATTGACAGGTCTATTTGTAAATCTGTTGACTGGAGTAATCTTTGTTACGGTGTTAGTTTAAAAATGGGAAAAACACTCATTTGTTTTTCAATACATGTTGCATATTTGTAACTCAAGATATATAAAAAATGTCTTTAATAGGCTTTTTGACTATGGTTCTAAAAGTAATTTTATGTTGATATCTTACAGTTTATTGTAAAAAAAGTTTACAGTAAATTGTACAAATTAGATTTCAAATATGTACTTTTTTGTTGTTTTTAAACTGTCACCATTGGCATACTGTATAGCCATGCATCATGAAAAATGGATTAGGTAAAATTGTTTAATTTCCATCTAAAAGCTGTAGTTCTCCGAAAATACACTGCCATGTCAATTAATATTTTGGCTTTCACCACTATTTATGCTTGTCATTCTTCAGAAAGCGAAATCAAAAATTTGAACCATGTTTCTGAAATGGCTTATTTGACATCTCTATTAAAGTATGCAATTTGAAATTGCATCTTTTTTTTTCATTCAAAGAGAAACTTTTGCTTGACAGCAGAATCAAGCAAGACCAACTGAGAGAAAAAAAAAAAATCTCAGCATGAAACAAATAATAGGATAAATTTGATATGCAGAAAAGAATCAATATCCATTTCCTTTTGCGTCTGACACATATAATTATTTCTTTCTTGTCTCTTTCTTTTCAGAGTCTTCTATCACGTCCTTGAGGGAAGGCCTGTTTGAAATTGGCCTGTAATCATTTCAATCATATCAGTAAATTAATAAAATACAAGCAGCAATCTAGCTTCCTTTTAGCAAATATATTGAAATAACCCCACAGTGATAGAAAATGAAATAACATGTGGTGGATGATGTGAGAGACAGTTTTCATTTTGCACCAACTTGAAAGGGCGGTGGCGGGGAATTAATTCACGACTTCTCTGTCTTCAGGCTCTCTTATCAAATCCAGTTGGAATAAGACCATTTCACACACATGCATGGAGAATTGAGAATTGTATGTAATTATTGCTTCGCGCTGGAATATTTTACACTGCTAAAGATAAATTAAATGATAAGCATTTTGCATATAGCCATGGTAATTTTCTTGTCTGCTGAACAAGTTATATAAAAAAAACGTGTATTTTGGTTGCATTAGCACAGATGTTGACAGGAATTTGCATTTTACTTTGTTCTCTAAGGAGAAGTGACTTTAAAGAGCATTATGCGGCACGCTGTCTTTTAAAAAATAAAAGTATTGTAATTATCCATTCTTCTGACAAAGTTTGTAATCATAAAATGTTTGTAAGAATGTCTCTCTAATCACAAACTATAGCGAAAGATGTTGCTTTTTGATAGGTTAAAGACATTTTTTATAACAACAGGAAGGTTTATCAAAGTGAATCGCACTAACATAAGTTTTTTGAAATGTCAGTCAACAATTATTTCCCCTTAAGCACATTTTGCTCCATATTAAGCAATCTTTGTAGCTGTTCTTCCTTTCTTTCTGACTCACATGCTGCGCTTTGTTCCATATTGTTAAAAATACAGGCCAATCCATGTTTGATTGGGTGGTGCAGGCAAACTCTCTGAACTCGCAGCTCTGTAGAAAATGTCATTCGTCTCCGAACCCTTTGATGAAGCCATCACTGTCGACTTGTATTTTTACCTCTCCACTGTATCTTTTCAGGCACAAGCTGCATTGCTGCATCGTCTGACGTTATAAAGCTTGATTAAAAAGCAGCTGTCGGGAGATATAATTTTTTGCGCTGTCAGACAGGTGTAGTCAGATAGTGACAGCACGGCAGCATGAAAGTGTTAGGCTGAAATGGGCTTGATAGTGACAAATGGAATGATCTTTTTTTTTTTTTTCGTCATGTTTTCTATCTGCTGTTCATTTCTGTTTGGCTTAACTTCTGATTTCTGACATGGTATTCTTCGAACACCACATGCAAAAACATTGTAGAGAGAAATTGACATATATCAAGGACAAATGTACAATATGGATAATAAGGACCATGCAATGTTATTAAGTGTGCATATTATTTCTGTATATTTTTTTAAAGGGATAGTTGACTCAAAATTGAAAATGTACTGACTTACTGTAACCATCAAAGTTTTTCCCCATTGAACTACTGGAATAACCAGGGCTTGACATTAACATTTTTGATCACCAGCCACTGTGGCTGGTAGGTGGTTTTCAACATAACTCACCATTTTCACTAGCCGCAATTTTTTTTGTTGTTGGGAAAATATATATTTATGCATAATTTGGCTTTTTGCATGCTAAAATTACTTGATTTAGATATTGTGTTATGTCCACATGACTTCATTTCACTGTTTTGTGTGTGGTGTATGACTTTACTCAATGAGCATGAGCAAATCGGTAGTGGTTTCATAGTGTTGCATTGCAGTTAGTTATTATTTCACATGTCTTTTCAGGGCTTAAAATTAAGGATGTACCAAATTTTCCTCTGGCCACACCGAAAAAAAAAAATCTTAGCCACAAATTTGAAATAATTTGAAATTATCAAAAACTAGCAAAAAATCTATTATAATGTACATACACATTTTATTCAACAACACTTTTCTTTAAAAAAAAAAATAATAATACAAATTGACATTTTAAAACAACTGTTATGTATCTAAAACTTTGCACAGTGGTCTGTCCTGGCTAAAGGCCTCAGATCACCAGTTAACTATACATAAAGCAATGATATTGTAAGAAATTATAATTAAACCACACTAACAAAAATAACTATTAGCAAAAGAAAGCAGGTGAAAAGCATACCATGTTCAGTAATAAAAGGATGAACGCGTGCACACGGTTAACATTGGGCCCATTAATAATCTGTTCAAAGAATTTTTAAAGCGAAAGCTGCAACCGCTGCTGCTTACAGTACATCATTTTTTTTTGTAATCTCGAGCTCTTAAAAGTGGTCCACGAGCATCACTTTTTTTCCAGTCTATTTCAAAGAGAACCGATCGCAGCAGTTGCGTTTCAAGGCACGGTTGCTTTAAACAAGGAAATGGAAAACACTGGCACACATCACATCACCTGTGTGCACGACACTAAGGGATCGCATGTGTCTCACCGCGTGCGTGATCCTCCTTTCATTCGGTATTTACCTGCTTTCTTTTGCTCTGTTTTTGTCAGTTGTGCTGCTTCTTAATTCTCAAGGGCCATCTTTATTGGTGAAGCCTGCTTTTAAAGGGTCACGAAACACCAAAACACATTTTTTGAGCTGTTGACAGTCATATATGTGTCCCACGCTGCTATAAACACTATTAGGACACATATATTGCACTAAAAAGTGAAAATTGGTTGTTTTTGCGTTATTTTGAGCAAATTCGTTCTTCCGGTTTGAAACGAATTTTTGAAGCTGCGTCACGACCATGTGATACTTGCGTGTAAATCCAGCTGTAGAGTGGCTGTCTGTCTTTTCTAGGACGTTCTTACGTATCTGAGTGTGCAGTATTAATTCATGAGAAAGACGTGCTTCAAACCAATTAGCGCGCTCTATTGTGTATGACGTGAAACTTCATTAATATGCATGATAGCTCCGGAGACTGTTTACCAGTTTACACTGTACAGACGGCAGAGAGACGCCATGTTGTGTTGCCAAAACAAGTGAAAGAACAAGAATTTCAAGACAAAATCGTAGGTGTTATTAGTGTGTTGCAACAAAGGTTTTGTTTTCATTTTCCCTTTGTGAGAGAGCAGCTGGACTCACGTGTGGATTACAGTGCACGCGACACTCGACAGAAACGCGTTTGTAAGGAACATTTTTACCCGAGAGCTTTTCTCATCTGGAAATGGTGAAATCCGGATCGATGCCGCTCGTCTACTTTTAATAAAAAGACACAGCTCCAGTTTGATTGTCTGTCTACAGATTTGGTAAGTGTTTGCAGTGGACTGCCCTTTGTTTAAATGCTGCTCTCCGAGTGTAAACATGTAAACACAAACTATTCTAGTCGTGCAGGATTTTCGCTGCAATTTGTGACAGGATAGTCTATACACACACGGCTTTCTGACGGATTTTTTTTCTCTTATTCGCCGTATCAAATCAGCCTCTGTGTGTTTGTTTTTCCTGTCAAACTTAGCGCGTGCCCAAATGTTAACTCCCTTCTATGCAAAATCTTATCCTCTTTCCCTCCCCCGACACTCCCACACTCCCAGAGCTGGACACGCCCAACTTTCCTGACTTTTTTTCAAAACAGAGGTGTGAAAACACCCTGCTGAGACAGGGGGTTTCGTGGCCCTTTAAGAAAACTACAATTTAAAAATGTATTTATTTATTTATTGGTTTAAATATATTATTTGATTATATGTTTTTTTTTATTTAATTTATATTTTTGAAGATTTATTTTTGGCCTTTTTGACTTTATTAAGTGGATAGGACAGTATGAGACAGGAAGCAAAGTGGGAGAGAAAGAGGGGGTAGGAACGGGAAATGTCCTCAAGCTGGGATTCGAACTCGGGACGCCCTGAAGTGCTAATGCACCATGTCAGCATGCTAATCACTAGGCTATTGCGCCGACTGATTATATGTTTTAACTATAGGTGGGCATAGATTAATTTTTTTAATCTAGATTAATCTAGATTATTTCAAAATTAATCTAGATTAATCTAGATTAAAATGGCTCATTTGAATTCTGCCGAAGGCATTCAGAATATGTGTGCTACCCAAATAATAAGTCTTTGAGAACGGGTTTCTCAAGCCAGGTGACGCATTAGACCAGGGGCTCATCTCCTGTTTCCAAAATGCATCACAAACTGTTCTACTATAATAATTGGTGATGAAAATAAATGATGTTCAATAAGATGTACTTGTGTTTACTAACTGTTTATTCAGTTTTAAACATGAATTTTGAACTGTAGGCCTACATAAGCTCCAAACAGCGATTTCATACTTGCTTTTGATGTACGTACATACAGAAAATGCTGCTTCGCAAAGGCAAGTTCACTGAGCCCTGACGGTGTCAATCATTGAGTATGTTTACATGGGCAACAATACTTTAATACGATTTTAGTATGATTAAAACAATACTCTGATTAAGAGTCTACCATGTAAACAGCGATTTTTGATTACTTAATGCGACTAAAGTCATAACTGCACTAAACAGAAATGGAATTGAGACGTGGAGCATATTTTCCGACAAGATCCACACAGGCGGCTGTCAGTAAAGGACTGCACAGACACACAGACGCACACACAAACACACATACACACACACATCGCGAAATGCGGAAGTTTTTTTTCCTCTCATTTGGCGTGCGTTATTAAATTCCATAACACTGTCACCTTATCCTTACTCATTTATTTGCGTCTAATACCCAAGTTTGTCACGAAGGCATGAATTAAATGTTCGTGAGTTAAAGTGAAACTGCTGTTAGAGTAAGGCATCCTGCTGATTTGATTTAGAAGGGCACTTCTTTTCCAGATCACCGGTCAGGTATACATCCGCGCTAAACTATCAAGGTGAAAGTCATCATAGCTTGCGTAGAAAAGACCCAGCTTTCACCCAACTTTGAGAATAGATTAACGGCGATATTTTTTTTATCGCGCGATAACAGTCTCGCGTTAACGCAGCACATTAACGCCGATAACGGCCCACCACTAGTTTTAACATAGTTGACAGCCTCAGATTACAATTGTTTATGCTAAACTGCGTGCTACTGTATGTCATCATTGGCCATTTTCACATCTCATTTGGAGCATTTGTCTTGAAACCTGGCCCTTAGTTTGTTCATTTGGGGATTTATGAACATAGTATTTACGGTTTAGTTCATATGTGACTTTTAAACCAGTTTTGGTGCACTTTGCTGCCTTATAAACACTAACCCGGATCAAGAATGACAGTACAATAAATGAAATCCGTGTTTTAAAGCAAAGCAAACATTCTACAGGTCTGAAAAACTTCTCAACTGTGTTTTAATAGCGTCTTTTATGACTCCAGGTTTGATATTTCACCAACATTTATGGTAAAGCTTATTAACTGCAACAATATTAAAAAAAATGTATAACACTTCCATTTAGTAATTCTTCTGTATTTTCAAACTTGGAATCATTTCTATTTTTTTTCTGAGAATTCTGCAGTTCATATCATTATTGGTTGATTGATTTTTTTTTTTTTTTTGTTAATTTCTCACTAATTGTTTTCAACTAACTTTATCATATTGACAATGGATATATTAACGTTACTCAAAAACTTGTTCCTCAATTTTTTGTGTGTTCTGTGGATTAAAAAACGTTTTAGAAATGACCAGTGGGTGACTGAATCTTGGATGTAATTTAGTTTCTTCCGTGGAAAAAATTATTCTGAAGGATGATCATCCATAAAGTGGAAGTCTTGGGAACCTAAGTGTAGTGTTACCACCATTTTTCAAAATATATTAGACTCTGTAGAATAAGGAAATGCATACAGGTTTGGAATGACATGAGGTAAAGTACATTTTGTGTGTTAAATATCCATTTATTTTCTTAATCTTAATTACATCAAGCGTTATCAGAACAAATAAATGCAGCTATTTAGGATACACAGCCCTTTTAATAACAATGTCCCTTTGAGTCCCAGTCCCTCAATGATTGTCCTTGCTGGTTTTCCTATAATGTAGCTCTGCATGCTATAACTTGCCTGGGTATTTAAATGAAGGGATGCAAAAAGAGAGAGGACACCTCAATCTGTCTCTCTCATACGTAAAGCCTCAATTTTCAGCTGTAAATTTTTTCATTACACTGGAATTGAAAGGAAGAGAGGGACTTTTCACTCCTCTCCCTGATGAGTTCATACATTTGAAGTGAGGCTTTGTCAGTAGAGAATTAGCACACTGCACATGCACTCTCTTAATGTTCCAGGAGGCAGGCATCACATCAGAGTCTTTCAGACCGCGGGTAAAATAGAAACTTTACACCCATTGCTGTGCGTGTGAGAAAGGAGAAAAAGAGATGATGTCAGTAGAAACATATTCTCTGCCATGAATGCTCAGTTTGTGCAGAAAATTGGATTGTATGGTAGAAAACACAGGACTGAGGTCGAGAAGTGGGGTAATAGTTGGATTTTCTTTAAAATGAAGAAACTTTTAGGTAGGGCTTTATATAGTTGATGTATTTTAAGTCATTTTTTATGATTTGGGAGACGTGAACTACATACTGACAGCAGTTGTTCAGCACTCAGACCCAATGAAAACAGCTTTACCACAGTAATTTTTTTTTGTAACCTACTTCTGACTTTAAAGTATGTCTCTATAGTGGTTAAACAGGAATTTGTGTCATTCATTTTTGTTTAATTTATATACTGTATAATAGTATCCTTAATCTTACTGATTTATTATTTGTTCCACAAATGGTTCTGGTTAAAAATATTTAACATTTTCATTTGTTTTGATGTCTTTTTAATGCTGAATATTATCTGTACTTGCTGACTTTTATAGTTGCTATCATAACTTTACATAGTCAGTTGCAAAGAAACAAGGGCGTACATAAGAACTTTATTTTTATTCTCTGAACAATATGCAAACAATGACTTTGGTCTTGAAATTATTCTATGAGAAATACATACACAAAAGATTGCGTTCAAAAGCAGGCATTCACTCTGATGTTTTGTTATAAGCAGATAGATATCTAAAGACTCACACAGTCCTATAACACACTATTGTACTATTTAATAAAGTATTCTATTCAACAAAAAAGCCCAACGTTCCTCCGTAGCTCGTTCTTATTCATTCATTTTCTTTTCGGCTTAGTCCCTTTATTTATCTGGGGGCACCACAGCGGAATGAACCGCCAACTTATCCAGTATATGTTTTATGCAGCGGATGCCCTTCCAGCTGCAACTCATGACTGGGAAACATCCATACACACTCATTTACACACATACACTATGGACAATTTTAGCTTAAACAAAATTCACCTATACCACATGTTTTTGGACTTGTGGGGGAAACCGGAGCACCCGGAGGAAACCCACACGAACACAGGGAGAACATGCAAACTCCACACAGATATGCCAACTGACCCAGCCGGGGCTTGAACCTGCGTCCTTGCTGTAAGGCAATTGTGCTACCCACTGCGCCACCGTGCAGCCCTAATTGTAAAACAAATAAATAATTTTTTTTTTTTCCTGTAAAAGAATGTACAATGGTTTGAAGGAAAATGACTGTTTTTAACCCTTCTTCTGGAGAAAAATCTATATGTTTGACTTTTCTGGCAGAAGTCAGGATCTTTCTTGGTTTATTGTGCTCCCTGCAATTGAAAATACCCTCTTTGAGTTGCAAAATGCAGTAATGTTTATGATTTTTCATTAACACATTCACATAAATGAGTTAACAGTATTTTGGGAGTTAACTGTGTTTTTAATACACTTTTGGAGCATCTTGCAATGTAAAATAAGCAGTTTTTTATCATTTCTTAATAAGCATAGTTTGTTATTAGGCTATTCATAGGCTATATTTGTAAATACAGCTGATGTAAAAGCATTTTTAATGTTTTAGATTTATTTAGGCACCTGCAAAAAAAATGCTGTTTTCATTGTAACCGAATGCTGTGTGTGTTTATTTAACTATTAACAATATACTAATTTAGGTAATTGACTGCTGACATAACGATGTGGATGATGTAACGTTATCATTAGTAGCTAGGCAGTCAAAAACTTTTCATTACTTTTCATTGCAGTTAATGCACTTTTGAAAGATACCTTCACTTAGCCAGATTGCTTGTGTTTCTGCTTATACAAGAAAACAACTTGTTGCATTTGTTGCAACGACACTGTCGCTGTCTACTCGGGAAATGCAACCTATTTGGTTCACTCTGCAAGCTTATGAGCTGTGAATTATTAAACCCCCTGAATTAATAGCCCCCCTTTTTATTTTTCCCCAATTTCTGTTTAACGTAGAGATTATTTTTTTCAGCACATTTCTAAACATAGTTTTAATAACTCATTTCTAATAACTGATTTATTTTATATTTGCCATGATGACAGTAAATAATATTTTACTCAATATTTTTCAAGACACTTCTATACAGCTTAAAGTGACATTTAAAGGCTTAACTAGGTTAATTAGGTTAACTAGGCAGGATAGGGTAATTAGGCAAGTTATAACAATGGTTTGTTCTATAGACTATCAAAAAAAGGGGGCTAATAATTTGGACCTTAAAATGGTTTTTAAAAAATTTAAAACTGCTTTTATTCTAGCCAAAATAAAGCAAATAAGACTTTCTCCAGAAGAAAAAACATTATCAGACATACTGTAAAAATGTCCTTGCTCTGTTAAACATAATTTGGGAAATATTTAAAAAAGAGAAAAAAAATCAAAAAGGAGTTTAATAATTCTGATTGCAACTGTATGTGTGTGCGCTTAGAGTGAGCCTCCGCTAAGTGTGCACGCACAGCCGAGAACTGTGAAGGCTTTTACTTGATGCGCTCGCCGGAAACACAGCATTTCTCATGTGAGATTGCCAACTGTGCAGACGAATATCAGATATCGCAAATTAGAAAAGGTTGGTCAGTTAAATTATGCTACTGTAAGTAGTGTTTATTCAGCAATACAGTACTTCTCCAGTACCGATAGCAGAACCGTTAAAGTCAGAGCTTAGCGATACTTCTGTCTTTTATAATGTAGCACCGATACAGATAAAGTACCGAGTTTCGATACCCATCCCTACCTATTTATCAACAAAATGTTTGTAAAGGGTTTTTTTTAATCACGCTTTGCTCTCTGCAGCTCTCCTGTTGGTGGAATTTTGGCAAAGCATCATGGGTAATGTAGTTTTCTGTCCAATTACACTATTAAACACAATTTTTTTTATATAAATTGTCATAATTTGAACTGATGTTTTTAGTGGAACATGCACTACCTGGCTTTAACTACCTGAAAGCATGTAACAATTCTGTCTTTTTCATGTCTTTTTCAAAAGTCTGTCAATTTCCATATGGAGAATATTAATGAAGTATTTACTTCTGGAAGTAACTCAACTGTTGAGTTTCATGGTGGTGGATTTGAGTTGTGAGGATCAGTTGAGATAAAATGGTTAGTCACATTCTCTTTTAGTAATAGTTTTGTATATTTAAATGACTTTGATTTATGAAATAAGAAATATACTCACAGTGACCATCCAAGTTCCCTATTATGAGTTTTTTTTAACATCATCTAAACTTGCAATCTTTGTAGTAGATCTCATTTGCAAGCAACCATACCTTGCCTTCGAGACTTGCCCTTGTCATTTATCAGCTTTTGAGCAAAAGGACACATGAAACCTTTAAGTGCTCTTAGCTCTGGAGACCTGTGTATTCCTGCTGTTAATACTGATTGATAGTGACAGGGAGGAGGTGAAAGCTCTGTGAATCTGTTTGTTTAGTACAAGTTCACAGTCTGACTTTTTTCCTTTCATTCAATTCACATGGGCTATGTGCTGGGGTAAACCGCCTCAGGGGTTTGATGAATGCGAGTATCCACTTGGTTTGAAGATACCGACCGTGAGAGGGGTTGACAAAAAGCATGTTGTTGCTGCTCTCCTAAATGCACAATTCAAAAGAGGACTGATGTGAGCATTAGAAGGCATAAAATTGGAACATAAAAAATATAGATGCTGCTGATGTTGTTCTTTGGTTTTAGGTACTAAATGTAACACTGTTTAGATTTAAAGACTTAATTAACTTTTGATGGGTGCTCTTTGGTGCCTCGTTAAAAGTCTACCGCTTTGAGAGCACATTGCAATTAATTCTGTAAAAGGTAGAAACAGGCCAAACAGTTGCAGGTCATAATTTGTAATGAATTTAGTGATCCAGTAATATTTGAAATGTACTAAATTCAAATCATGCATAGCAAAGCTGATTTAGTTAGATGTCTGTATTTAGTAACTTTTGTTTAAAGCAAGTGAAAATACACTCACTGCCCACTTTAATAGGTACACCTGTCCAACTGCCCGTTAACGCAAATTTCTGAACAGCCAATCACATGGCAGCAACTGAATGCATTTAGGCATGTAGACATGATCAAGATGAAGTGCTGCAGTTCAAACCAAGCATCATAATGGGGAAGAAAGGTGATTTAAGTGACTTTGAACGTGTCATGGTTGTTGGTGTCAGACTGGCTGGTCTGAGTATTTCAGAAACTGCTGATCTTTTTCACGCACACAAATCTCTGGGGTTTACAGAGAATGGTTTAAAAATGAGAAAATATCCAGTGAACGGCAGTTCTGTGGGTGCAGTTCTATAGTTCGAGCTGTTAGAAAGGCAACAGTAACGCTTTCTAACCACTTAGAAAGGCAACAGTAATGCAAATAACGCAACCAAGGTATGCAGAAGAGCATCTCTGAATGCACAACACGTCAAACCTTGAGGCAGATGGGCTACAGCAGTAGAAGACCACACCGGGTACCACTCCTATCAGCTAAGAACAGGAAACTGAGGCTACAATTTGCACAGGCTCACCAAAATTGGCTCGATTTCTGCTGCGACATTCGGATGGTAGGGTCAGAATTTGGCCTCAACAACATGAAAGCGTGGATCCATCCTGCCTTGTTCCAACGGTTCAGGCTGGTGGTGGTGGTGTAATCGTGTAGGGGATATTTTCTTGCCACACTTTGAGCCCATTAATACCAATTAAGCATCGTGTCAATGCCACAGCCTACCTGAGTATTGTTGCTGACCATGTCCATCAATTTATGACCACAGTGTACCCATCTTCTGATGGCTACTTCCAGCAGGATAATGCTCCATGTCATAAAGCGCAAATCATCTCAGACTGGTTTCTTGAACATGACAATGAGTTAACTGCACTCAAATGGCCACAACAGTCACCAGAAGTCAATCCAATAGAGCACCTTTGGAATGTGGTGGAACGGGAGATTCATGGATGTGCAGCTTACAAATCTGCAGCAACTACGTGATGCTATCATGTCAATATGGACCAACATTTTTGAGAAATATTTCCGGTACCTTGTTGAATCTATGCCACAAAGGATTAAGGCAGTTCTGAAGGCAAAAGGGGGTCCAACCCGGTACTACTAAGGTGTACCTAATGAAGTGGCCAGGGAGTGTATAATAATACTTTAGTGTCATTCAGAGTAACATATACTGCATATACAGAGTTAATGTAATCCAACACAATTACTTTAAGAACACAATAACACTTTTCATTTCATTAGTGAATTGTTTTTCAGATCATTAAAGCCTCTTAAACACTGGCCACAAACACTCAGAAGCACATTTTATTCAAACAAGCTGATTATACTTGCTAAAAATGAACACAGGTGCTTTCAAATCAGATTTTGACATGACATTTAATGGTGACAAGCGGGTGAGTTGTATACTTTTAATTAGTCTTCCCATTAACACCATTATTTAGTTATTTATTCAAACAGATTTACAGATGCAGAGTTGCATGAAAGCAAGGAAATGTGTGAATAGTGTATTAGGCTTGTCATACTACACGCCGACAGCTATTTTAACCTTTGGTGTTGTCAGTTTTGAAAGCAACAGTAATAAAGCAAATACAATTTCATACACTTAACTGTGAAAATTAGCCGTTAATTAACAGTTTCTCATAGTTTGTTATTAACGTGTGCTTTCTGTTTATTTAGTTGCTTAATAGCCTCATGGGAGCTCGATCTCTGTTGTCAATGTTTGATATTAGACTGTTTTCCACAGTGACTTTCATTAATAATTTATTTGCTTGATACTAGTGCAATCAGTTAAAATTGAATCAAAATAGCAATTTGAAATGTTGTGATTAGCTAATAGCACGTGTATATACTCCCTCTGAGAGTAAATACGAGTTCTCTTTGTGTAATAGATTTACTAACCAGTAGATTGAGCGCACATTTATTTTACCCAGTCAGCACTGCCCAAACCAGCTGCAGGTAACATCCACTGTTAGAAAAATAAATAAATAAATAAATAGGAGAGCATGGCAGTGATGGTGTCGTCTCCTCAGTCAGAGGAATCTTATAAGCTTAGTTTTTATTTACCAATGACAATAGCGATTTTAGTTTAAGTTCGGTGCAGATACAAATACAACTGGACACACTGACTGAGTGCACAGTATCTTAACAAATCAGTTCAAGTGAGTGGATTAGTTCTGTGCATCTGATTATCAATTTGCAAATCGAATCACAATATTTTTCCAAAAATTTGCAATTAGATTTTTCCCCCAAATATTTATTAGAATTCCAACCAACCCAACCCCAACCCAATCTAATGCATACGGTTTTTGAGTCACGGATCAGACCATTTTTCGGATCAGCAAAAAAGGGAGGAGACTAATGTCATTTGCTTTTTTTATTTATACAAAAATTTTACTGCAAAAACCATTAGTTTTAGCAAACATAACTTAGAACCTATAATTTTATAATAAAAATAAAAATCAAGAAAAATTCAGCTGAAAAAAGCGAGAATGTGAAGCGAGCATGCTACCCACTGCGCCACCGTGCAGCCAGCTAAAAGTTTCAATAAAATGTTTAAACTGTGCAAAATGTTAAACATCAAAACTTAAAGCAGAGATCAACGAGAACTTTCAATTGTGAGCTGAAAAAAAAAAAACCACACATGAAAAATGAAATGCACACAACTGTTAATTAACCGACATTTTTGCAGTGTTTTAATGTCCATATTGTTTTATCCAGTGCAAGATATTTTCTTATCTAGTTGTTGCAAATGTACCGTCTCTCTTGCCTCCTCGTAGGGAAGTGAGTCTGTGCGCTGCACTGAGGGTAAGGGTGATTGAAGTGTTCTTAGTGAAGCCCCAAAAGCCATGGGGGCTCAATGAGGGCTTACCTCCCTCTCAGACGTGCCAGCACCGCAATGCATGCTGATAGCAATAATGTGACAAACGCAATGAATGAATGCATAAATAAGGGGGTAAGTGACAGATCCTTAGATGTTCGCAGTTAGACAGGTGTCACACTGAGCCATGTGTCTTTGTGAGCTGTCCTCATTAGCAGCCTTCTTGGTCTACTTTAAATGCGACTGCTCTCAGAACGAAATGGCTCCCACAGAAGGGCCATGAGTGGTTCTTGCTGAATTTTCAGAAAGTTTCTTACCCTTAGGAAACTCAGGCTAAGATAACAATTCTGCCAGGGGATGCCAGGAGCACTTAGATAAACTCTGGATGAGTTCATTATGTGGATATGAACATGGGCTTGGCTAATGTTTTGGTGACAATGTTTTTCTTAGAGCCGCTAAATGGTAGACAAGATATTGCAAATGCACACAAACAGTAGGTATGGAAAGTATTCAGACCCCCTTAAATGTTTCACTCTTTTACAATATTGTAAAATATTGGGGGGTGGGGGTGTGTCTCCATCATCATCGAAGCAGACAACCTGCTTCATTCCAAATGTCTTTCAGGGATGTAATTGTACCTACCTAGGATACTGTGTATATAACATAACGATATTGTGTAGTCCTTTAATGTGACAAAGCCGCTGACAATATGCAAGATTATGATATCACTATGATTGCGTGTGCGGCTGTGCACTTTTTCCACGCTCACATTTGCTTGTCACGACCACGTGCGCTCTATGTACATTATAAATACAGCTGCAGGATGCACATTTGTTGTTATTCTCTGCAAGTCTGTCCTTATGTCTTCATTAATTCAGTGCTACAGCTTAGCACCTCAAATTTACAGTTGCTATCAGAAATATTAAACCCCCTGACTTACTATTTTTACAGTTCGAATTGTTGACTGGGCGACGCAGCAAGAAGGTCGCTGCAAGAAGGTCGCTGGTTCAAGCCTCGGCTGGGTCAGATGGCATTTCTGTGTAAAGTTTGCATGTTCTCCCTGCGTTCGTGTGGGTTTCCTCCGGTTTCCCCCCACAGTCCAAAGACATGCGGTACAGGTGAATTGGGTAGGCTAAATTGTCCGTAGTGTATGAGTGTGAATGAGTGTGTATGGTTGTTTCCCAGGGATGGGTTGCGGCTGGAAGGGCATCCGCTGCGTAAAACATGTGCTGGATAAGTTGGGGGTTCATTCCGCTGTGGCAACCCCGGAATAATAAAGGGACTAAGCCGAAAAGAAAATTAATGAATTAATAAATTGTTGACTGGCTAGTTTATTTATCAGGTTGGAATAAAGAGTCGACTAAATTACATATTACATTGTGTGTACACAAGAGAACTAACCGAGTTAGTGGCGCCATCTAGCGGCTGTGTGTGTGGATCTGTCTCAACCAAGGTTTTTATAGTTAACGTAAACGAACGAAAACTAAAATTTTAAATAAGTGTTGTTAACTGAAATAAAAATAAAAATGAGTTTTTTTTTAAACTAGAACTAACTGAAATGGTATTGTGTACATACAAAACTAACTGAAACTAACTAAAATTATAGCAAAAACCTGCTTCGTTTTCGTCTTTGTAAATGTATTTAAAACATAATCTTACTGTAAGCCTTTTAGAAGTAAATCTATTTACTTCGCGCTGCAGGTGAGCCACACGCCTGCTTTTGAGTGAAGGTCTCGGCCGTTAGATCGCCCCCTGGGCGCTGGCTGCAGTACAGGTCATAAAGCCCGCCTCCTCCGTGTTAATGAAGGAGACATGAGACCAAATAAAAAAAAATAATTACACTTGCAATAAAATGTTCCGAAACATTGCTTGCGTGATTGAATCTTCATTATATAAACCTCACCTTTGTTAACGTTATTACAACTATTTGTGTTGATAAAACAGCAAACCAGGCTCCTATGTAAACGCAAAGTGTACATGAGCTAGCTTTTGTTATTGTGCAGACACCGGTGTCATGAGAAATTTGGGGGGCGTGGTTGATTTGATGTACAAGCGTTTGGATGGAAGTTCGATTCCGCAGCTCCTCCTCTGGCTCCATCAGGCAGCCCTTCTGCGCATGCCCAGGCTCCAATTTCAGCAGTCTTTTGCGACAGTTTGTGCCCGTCACGAGGCGATTTTTCCTTCACAGCGTTTAATGGAAAATGGCGCTCTCGCGACGTCCATATTTTATACAGTCATTGGTTTGACCCTACGGCACCTCAAATTCTGTAGTCCTGCTGCCATTGGCCAGATCTAGTTTTCCTCCTGTTATCCTAGCTGTTGCTCCCGCGACAAAAACAACAAGTGCACATGACAGCAACACGGTGACAGCATTAAATACAGAGACTTAAAACTATTACTTACACATTTGTGCCCAATAATGGATTTTATTTCTGTATCGCGATCGCGAACAAATCTTTTTAACTGGATCTTCTAAGTGAACCGGTTGAACTAGTTCACCAAATCGAACTGAATCATTTGAAACGATTCATGTCTCCAGTAAGCACTTATCCACAAACTACTTATTTTTTAACATGCCTAATATCCCCCTCTGACTTGAAATAATCCAATATATACACTTATTCAGTTAGAACAGTAACGTTTGAGATCAAATTTGAAAAGCGGCGAACCGATAATACTGCGCATGCGTGATTCAGTGAACCAAACACAAACACTACATGACAGCCTGCTGTGACTGAACTAAACTTGAACTTCAGCGCGGGTAAACCGTGAGCTTAAATGAGAGGATCTGGCGAAAAAACGTGAATCATGCTTCAGTTGGTTTGCAAAACTTTACTGTAAGACATTTTTCAGATCATGTCATGATGATGTTTTAACTGACTGAAATTAATATTGCTGACTACATAATTTTGGTATGTTGAGTCCTAACATCTGCGTTTAATATCTGAGCTTCCCATCACTACTGTGTATCTAACCTCAGAAGCAGCCTTGCACACATATTGTACTTAAGGCTGCAATGTTGTGTTGTATTTGATTTTGAGGATGGGTAGATGGTAGTGGTAGATGACAGTGTCCATGTGTCCTCTGAATACAGCTTTCAAAAAATGGTTTTATTATACAATATTTATTGTTGATTTTGAGTCTTGCATCTAACAAATATCCTTATTTAGAAAAAAAATAAATAAAACTAATACTGAAACTAATGAAAACTAAACAAAAATGTATAATTTCAAAATATAGAAACTAATGTAATGGTGAATTTGCATTGTTATCCTGGATTTAAAAATACTGAAATACATTATACACTGTAAAACCCGACAGTCAACTTTATCAAATGAAATGAGTGTAGTTAACTCAAAATTGACTGAAAGTTAATTCTACTCATTTGAAAAGAGTTTTGATCTCAGTGTTGAAGGCAATGAGTTAATTTAATACCTAATTACTAGGGCCAGACGGAATCTGCGGACGTTTTTTGCAATTTCTGCGGAGAATTTTGGTAAAAATCTGCGGATTTCTGCAGAATTATTTTGGGAGTCTCGTAACTAAAACCTTAATATGTGAAATATGTGTAATTTAAAAACGGAATAAATTCAGATTGACACACATTTACTCAAGTAAATAAATAGAATTAATGATGGGCTAAAAATCTGCGGAATTCTGCGGAAAATCTGCGGAAAATCTGCAGAATTCTGCGTGCGCAGATTCCGTGTGGGCCTACTAATTACTTCAAATTAAATGAAATAAGTTCACAGTACTCGTATAAATGAGTTTTTTTTTTTTTAACTCAAATGGTTTGTATCAATCGGTTTCCTCAAATGGATTGAGTTGCCTTAACTTATTGGGTTTTACAGTACTCAGTTGGTTTGAGTTCTCCATGTATTGGCTTTTGCTGTTCTCAGATTGCTTCATTTACTCAAATGGATTAAGTTCACAGTACTCATTAGAATAAATTTTTGAACTTAAATGGTTTGTTGAAATCGATTTCCTCAAATGCTTTGAGTTACCTTAACTCTTTGGGTTTTACAGTGTAGAACTATTTTAGCAGTGGTAATCCTCAGAGTGCAAAAAGTCTTTCCATGGTTATTGGTTTTACATTAGATTTGTTGATACCAAACTAAAAATCATAATCATAGTGCAACAATGAATAAACTTGTGTTAGTGAGGCCAGCAGGGGGTGCTCAACCTGCTGTCTGTGTGAGTCCTAATGCTCCAGAATAGTACTGGGGACACTATACTGTCAGTGAGCATCGTCTTTCGGATGAGACGTTAAACTAAGGTCCTGATTCTTTGTGGTCATTAAAAATCCCATGCCGCTTTTCCTCAAGTGCACGGGTGTACCCTGGTGTCCTGGCCAAATTCCATCAATCGGCCCTTACCCATCATGGCCTTCCAAATCATTCCCATGCACCAAATTGGCTCTATAACTATCTCTCCACTCCAACTGCAGCTGGTGTGTGGTGAGTGCACATTGTCCTCTGGCTGCCGTCGCATCATCATGCTGCGCACTGGTGCGAAGAGACCCCCCTCATTATAAGGCACTACGGGTGTATGGCCATACTTGATAAATGCGCTATATGAATGCACAATATATATGTATTTAAATATACCAATATATACAGTAGACTGAAATTTTAAATATAAATGTATTATTTTATGTCACTAACGATAAACGTTTAATAAAACCACCGATACAGTATTGATCATATTCACTGAGATATTTATAACAATATTAATTTATTAATAGGGGATTCATTCCATTATGCTAGGCACTGTACCTGACAGCCATTTTGTCATTGTAGATTTCTAAATGTCCCAGTAAATAAATAGTAATTATGTTATTAAAATCAGAATTTTACACACTCTTCCTTCTGACATTGTTTTCACGATAAGAGACCTGCGCAGGTTCACACCACTCCCTCTGAGGAAACATTGTTATTCACTTTTCAGCCTCTCATTGCTGCTGCTTATTTAGCAAAGTTTTATTTTAGGATGTCCTTGCTAAGGCCCTTCAGATTAAACATGAAACAATAAAGTGAAGTGAATTCCAAGCATTCACTGCTTTTACACCAAACCTCAAAGGACTGAATAATCTGAATGTATTATTCTATTTTATTTTTGATACTGCCCTGTTTTTACTTAAAACCCATTTTAAATCATTGTTGAGTGCTTGTAATACTTGGCTTACATATATAAATATACAACATTGACTATACAAACAGAACAAATACAGTATAATAGCAATTGTATCTCTATTTGGCTTAATCTGTAGAAAATAAGGATGAGTTGGTTCATAAAAAAAAATGTCATGCATTTTTTTATTATTTTGCTTGTTTGTTTGTTTGTTTGTTTGTTTGTTTGTTTGTTTCTTACAATCATTTGACAGGAAAGCGAGTGTTTATAGTGTTTTGGTATATACCTGCTGCCAGCTGATGCCCTCTCTCTCTCTCTCTCTGCATCTCACTCTGCCTCTTGCGCATCTGTTGCATTTTGTCCAGTCTGGTGGCTCAGACAGAATGCATGAAACATAATGTCAGAATATTCATATTTAACATCAACCAAGTCTGAGTCTAAAGATAAAGCACACATTCATGGAAGAATTTTTCAATTGACAGTAGCAAAAATAAAAAAGCGCAGTCATCATTACTATTGAACAACAAGACTAAATAATTTTTTTAGGACTGAAATTACAATACATGACCTTGAAAACTTTTTGACTACTTGTTAAATACTGTAAACAGTAGATTTAAGGGCTATGTATTGTATGCTGGTGCATGGCATTTCTAAATGGTATTTAAGTGTTACAATAGAGGATTTTTTCTCACAATGTAAACCAAAAATTATGACCACAGAACCATGATATGAATCAAACCGAACCGACAATTTTGTGAACCGTCCTATTATATAAGGTATATACAAAATACAACATATTTATCAGTTTAAGTGGTGCCGTAATGAAATCATAATCTGTATTTTGATTCAGTCCAGTACATAATGTACCGGTCTAGGGATGCTCAAAATAACCGTTTAACCGTTAACCGAAAGGGTGCGTTTGTAATCGATTAATGGTATCAGTTAAATGATTAAAAAATATTATTTTATATTCTTTAAAATGTGGCTGCATAAGGGACCGTTCACTGAAAGCGCTTTTTGCGAGGCGCATATTTTGAATGGTTTTAAGCGCTGTGTATGCGTCCTGTGCGCCTCACATTATGCCATTGCGCGCTGTATGCTCCCAGTTGAAATAAAAGTCAACTGAGCTGAAAAAGCGTTTCACGTCAGTCGTCTGTTTCATTTTTCAATTATGTTATGCTGCTCTCTTATATGTGCTAAATATAGCTACAAGTCACAGCACCAGTATTTATTTAGTAGAGGTCATGTTGCGCATTTAACAATCCATATTTATTTTATTTATTCATTCATTTGACTTGTTTATTGGTGAATTTATAGGCTATAATTTAAATCCAACACAATAATGAGCACCTCGGACAGTGCCACTCCGTAAAGCTTTCATGCAAAGTCCAAAAAACTTAAGAAAGATTAGACTTTCTCCGGTGACGGCCGACACGCCGTAACCGTCTTTCAGGTGGTATAGCTGGCATTAAATTACAAAACAAGCATGCTGCAGTCTGGTCTTTGAATTAAAAAGTGCAATTATTTCCTCATTGTTCAAGGAGTCTGCAAGTTTGTGTTCTATGGATATAGCGATCTTAAGCGTGTCTTTATTCGATGCGCAGCAGGAAAAAAAAGGTTTTTCAGCAGTGCATATACTCATTGGTAAAGTTCTCAGAGCGAGTTTTGTGCTACCAAATACAGCACGGCATGCAATAAACTCACGTTTAGTCAGGCGAAATAAACGTCTCTGCCTAGGATGTCGATCAAATTAATGAAGCTCAAGCCACGAGTAAAACAATAGGCTATTTTATTATTTTAAGATTTTAGATGACGGGTTAGTAATTATACACAGGTAACTATATTCAAGTCAATGAAATAATAACTTTAATAAATAAAATATGTTCATAAGAATGTGGTGGGCCAGTGACTTCCTTCTCTGCCAGAGACTGCTCTGTGGTTTTAAAACCCTTTTCAAACTGTATCGTTTAGACCTGTATCAGTTTTTTATGTTAAAAATACTGTAGTTTACTTGTGGATGTCTGGTGAGTAGCGCGCTTCCGCTGAGCCAGCTGTGGTGGCAACAGAGCCACGACGTCAACACACAGAATCTGTCGGCACAGTTCAGCACGGTTGTCTAACCCTGCCGAGAACGGTTTGTAATCGTGCCGCGCCGTTTCAGGCTCAGTGGACAAACAACCCTAAACGTACCGAAGTGTTCTTAGAACGGTTTGGCACTATAGTGGAAAAGCGGCTATTGTCTTTCATCACATGCATCGTGCGCACATGAACGGTGAGTGAGAAGAGTGAGACGGAGGAAATAAGTCATTATGACATAATCTTTAGGCTAATGACTTCTATTAAACATGTTAAAAGGGTTTTTGTAATATAATAATAACAGCGGAGCATTAATTAAATGTATATTTTCCGTGAAGCGATCGATTTGAGGTAGCCTGATATTTTTTTTTGACGGAAAAAAAAAAAAAAACATGATTGGACAAACAGCCGCCGGTTCTTAAAAAGGGTTTAGTCAGTGTTTTCGTTTTGTAATTTAAATGTGTCATTTAAGTGAAAAATATCTAGGGCAAGACTATTTATTTTATTCTTTTTATTTAGTTTATTCTTTTTTCTATGCTGTTGGAAACATACAGGTGCATAAAGATGCTCTGTAATGTATGCTGCTGTTTGCATGTTAAAATAAATCAGTATTTTAAAACGCAATATTTAATGTGTCACACAAAATAGACACATCAATTTTTTTTTTCAAATAAATATATTTTTAATATTAATCTGATAACGGTTAATATCCGGTTAATGAGCAGCGGTTGTCGGTTAGTAAAATTAACCGAAATGAGCATCCCTATACCGGTTATATTGGTACCATAAAGGTTTCTGTATGCAACTCAAGCGCTTTGATTTAAGAGTATTATTGCCAAGGTTATTATAGGTTACAAAAATGAATGAAAAAACGATAACTAGAATTGAAAAAACATTTTTGTTAACCGAAATAAAAAAACAATTTTATTTTGAAAAACTAGAACAAACTGAAACTGTATTGTGTACGTACAAAACTAACTGAAACTAACTAAAATTATAGCAAAAACATCCTTCGTTTTTGTGTTTGTAAAAGTATTTAATGCATACTGTAAGCCTTTCAGAAGTACATCTATTTACTTCGCACTGCCAGGTGTTTGACCGTACAGCACATCAGAGTCTATAATCCTAAAGCCATTGACCAGATCAAGCCGGTCCTCCTCGAGTCATCCCTGCTGATGCTCCCGTGACAAAAACAACAGCTGGACATGACAGCAGCAGGGTGACAACATTAAATACGACCTGAGCAGACACTTAAATGTATTCATTAAACTCATTTGTGCCCAATAATGGGTTTTATTTCTGGATTCCCTAATGAATTGTTCTTTTTAACCAAATCTTCTAATTGAACCAGTTGAACTAATCCACCAAATCAAACTGAATCAGTTGAAACGATTTGCGTCTCCCGTAACGTTAAGCACTTACCCACAAACAACTTACTTTTTACATGCCTGATACCCCTCTCTGACTCTAAACAAAACAATATATACTGAGTTATTCAGTTATTAGAACAGCGGTGAATCATGCTTCAGTTGCGTTGTAAAAAAACGTAATTGTAAGACACTTTTCAGATCATGGTGTTGTTTTAACTGACTGAAATTATGATTGCTGGCTACATATTTTTGATATGTTGAGTCCAAACTTGGGAAGATTGTCACAAAAGATCCGGTTCGTGTTAAAGATCCGAACTTCCCATCACTACTGTGTATTTTATAAATCATCATCATCATTGTATACATGAAACTCGATAATTCTAACAGCTTGCAGATGCATTTTAAGTTTTTTTTTTTTTTTTTTACTTCATTTTTGACAGTATACACACATCAGTGAGGCAAAGTACTTTGGCCTTTACATGGATTACTGTAGTACATTATGTATAATTAAACCTCATTAACCCTTACTCTGAATGCTTAAATGTGTAATTACACTGTAGCAAAATGTAACTGCGAATATATACATATTTAATAGCTTCAGACCTGTGTCTATATATAATATATTTCCTGGTATTAAAAAAGCATTCCTAAGAATTGCTCTTATGAAAAAATATAGAGCGAGATAGCTTATGATCAATACGTCCTCAAATTTGCTTCCCTTTGCTTTCTTTTAATATATCAGTCTACTGCAAAGGCAATTTCAACTTGTGAGGTGACGATTTGATTGTACAGAAGTGTATTCATCATTGAATTCTTTTTTTTTCCCCTTTTAAACTGCTGAGCTGTCTTCCTGGTCATGTACTTTAAATAATGTTACATACAAAATGTTCCAAATCAAAGGTTGGGTTTGAAAATTATCAGGGCACTGTAAAATCAATCAAGTTATATGGATATAATGTATCATGTTTTCATCTACACAGTGAAGTAGACAATATAGCTTAGCTTGCAGTTGTTTTTGTTTAGAGTTTGTGAATGTAATAATCGTTTTATTTGTGTGCCCCAAATAGAATATGCAGTTTAATGTGAGAAGAAATGTAGTTTAACACATTAAATACACTGGGGGAAAAATAGAAATTGGATAAATCTGTTAATTAACAGTTGCTTGTAGCTCTTTATTCACATATGTTTTCTGTTGCATATACATTAAGATGCTGACAACTTGTGATATAGTCAATTTAACGATTTTGTTTAGATATAGTTTGTGAATGTAATAATCTTTTCATTTATGTGCCCTAAATAGAATATGCAGAGATTAATGTGAAATGTATTTTAACACATCAAATACACTGGAGGAAAAAAAAGGATAAATCTGTTAATTAGAAGTTGCTTGTAGCTCTTAATTCACAGATGTTTTCTGCTGCATGGTTTGTAGGGGTGTGAACCTACACTGGTCTCACGGTTCGGTTACGATTATCATGCCATCGATTCGGATTGACGATGCTTTCCATACATAATTAGATTTTTTTCTTTACAACACAAGAATTTTTTTATTATTAAAATCTATAAATATGTTTATATTTATATATTACTTGTAATACAATTTTGTCCTTTAATACAGGCAGTCAGATATATGAACTGTACCTTTAATTTTACCAGCTCAAAAAAAACACTCTTTGTGAATGTTTTAGACAAAACTCCAATACATGCACAGAACAACATGAGCATTCATAACAAATAAACTAATGTAAATATTATCCCGCTTGCTTTTTGAGCGCTGGCAGGATCTTACACCCCTATGATTGGTCATTGTCTGTCTTCACCTGCTCAACAGAAAGGGCTGCGCTTGGCTTTAGAAACGAAAGCGCTGTTCACCCATGAGTGACACGAGAAAAACAGCCGCGGGTCAGTTTATATGCGCATAATACGCGGTTATCAGGTAATTGTGATAGAATAAATACAATATAATAAACTCGCACCACAGGCACCCTTGTTTCTGGATCCACAAGTTTCGTTTTAACAGCCGAGAGAAAGGAAAATTTACCTCACGTACATGCCAACGGTGGGTCAAATGCCCAAAGTGTGTGTGTGTGTGTGTGTGAGAAAGAGAGAGAGAGAGAGAGAGAGCGAGAGGGGCAGAGATGGAACAGCATTTCTCCCTAGTAGTGAATGGCAGCTCGTGCTTTACCATTCCTCAGTGTCAGTGAAAGATCTGCTTTTTAAGTAGTATGAGTGTTTTATTTACTCACCCTCGCCTCCTTCGCCATAGTATTCTACCGCGACATCGCGCATAGGGCATAAATGACGTCAGTGCATAATAACTGGTTATGATCTATTACTGAACCGATATCTAATTGTCCCCATCTGGGTCGCGGTGCACCGAAGAAACGATTAATTTTGACACCCCTAATGGTTTGTATTTTTAAAATGCAACGTGAGACGTTGACAACTATAAATATAGTCCATTTAGTTTGATACTTTAGCAATACTACTTTAGTTGACAGCTAAGTTGTTTGAAATGAATATTGTATAAATCTATAAAATGTATTTTCTGTAAAATAATAGAAAAATTATTACTATACAGTATAGACTATACTAGACTAAAAAATCGTTTCCATGACCAGTTCATCAATATATTGTTTCAATCTGCTAAAATGTCACTAAGTCATTTTTTAACATTAAAGGTTACACAGAAACACAAATAAAGTCCCACAAAGCAGTTCTGAAAACTATATAAAGATTTTTTTTTTCCTGTGTGCTATTTGATTTCATAAAATGATTTGCCAGCTTTGATGACAAATTAATTGGGAATTTTTTTTTTTTATAAGAGACAAAAAAACAAACAAACAAGACTCAGCAAAGTGTATGTGTGAGTGAGATGCATATATAGTCCTGGTAATCAGTTCATCATGCGGCTTCCAGCTGTGAGGGAGTGATCAGAGGAAATTAGGAACTGGTGTGTGTGAGGTGCATGTTAGTATTTGTAGTCCAGTTCAGTGACAGATGTGTAGTTTATGTGCCGAGGCTAGATTGCTGGTGATCGTGACAATTGCATTCATGCTAATGACAATTACAACTGTCAAGAACTTTACAACAGCATCATTATTATTTTTCTTGACCCCAACTACAGTGAGACAAATTTAATTTGTCATTAAAATGTCATTAAAGCACATTAAATATGTTTTAAAATTACTTGAAAGTATTGCCAATTTTAATGAGATATTTTAATGACAAATTTAGTTTGTTCCACTGCAAAAACATTATCAGAAAAAATATTCATGATACAATTGTAACGACCGCATGACAATCATGTTAATAAAAGATTTATGACTGATAAGTTAAGTTGTCTTGGTAATGTCAAGTTGTCATGACACACAAAGACAACGACAGGTTGTGATGTATTTGTTCCTGTGTCGTAACATAGACGTCTCAAACAATGTCATCTTTGCATTTATAGTGACAACTGAGTGAATGACATTTAATGACAGTTGTCATAAGCATGCATAAAATCTCATTCATACTCATGATATGTGTCATGTCATGGTTATAAAGGTGTCTTATGAACACCCCCTTCAAATAAAGTGGCACCAAATCTTGTGACGTCTTGTCAATCATGTGACACTGTGTGATATGATTTTGTTATTATACTGATTCATTTTTTTAATCTTTATTCTTTTAGAACACTTCCATTATGTTTAAGGTGTTACCCTGAGTGCACGGCTTGAAAGTCAATTTTCAATTTCTTGGGGAAACATCAATTAATAAAAGTAAATGGTCCACTTGTCACCATTTACAGTGCACACCATTGATGCTGTGAGCATTTGCATTCATCAGCGCTTGGTATTATGCTTGCTGAGGCTCTCCAGTGCTTTATCTGTGACTCCCACACAGGCCTCCATTTCTAATTTTCTGATAACAACAAGAGCAAGAACTCCTCCCCTGAATGACACGACTTGAAAAGCCAAATGTGCAATAACACCGAAAGCACTTGCTTCTCGTTACAGATGAAGAAAAAAGAAAACTTACACTGTATCGGAGGGAAGTGAAACAATGTAATGGTTTGTAAAACTCTCCCATTTGAGCTTGATCAACAATTTTTTTTTTCAGATATAGCAACTGCTTTAGGCAAGGCCCTGTCGTTCTTTGGCATAATCTTCACTGTACTTTTACATTCGGCTTATACTGGAGAGAAGAAGCCAGTTCTGCCTCTCTTTCTCTTATCTACTTATGCAGGCTACCCTGTCAACCAGCCCCATTCCCCCAGATTATCCCGAAAACGGGCTAAAAAGGGCAACCCTCAAAAGATTCTAATCTGTGTTTTGCCCACTGCATACAAAAACATGGCGTACAATATGTCATGAGTGAACAGAAAAATGATTAAGTGATCGCAATTTAGATTACGCAGACGTTTGGCATTAACGCTATGAATTGGGGAGATTTATGAGGAAAAATTCAAAAATGTGTTCGTTCAGTCCCGAATAACGAGAAAACTGTTGACGATGAGGCTGGTCCTTATTTCAAATGCATGAGGCTCGGAGGGGATTTGACTAATTTAGCATTCAGATTGCAAATTACACATTGTTCACTTCAATTAGAGCTTTAAATCCCACTCACAGTAACACACTTGCTGTATAAATTATGGGCTAATATATCATTAGGTCTTTATTACTCTCACAGGAACTTGCCTGTTGAAATCACACTTTGGTGTGTAGAGGGCTTTCGTGTGTGTGTAGAATGTTCATAAGTGCAGGAAGACCCTATAAATGAGGTCATAAATATCCAGTTCTGTGGTGTACGAGTCTTGCTTTATGGCTAGAATGAGTTTTTAGAATGAATTTATCATTTTAAGCAAAGGGCTGCCAGTTATTCTGATATGGAAATTATGACAGATACGAAGTCAACACTTCATATATACATTGATACTGTGAATATAAAACTTGATATGAATTTTTCTGAGACTGATCATAAACACAAACAATAACACAAAAATAAGCATTTATTGGCCAAAATCAATATTGTTCATCACTGGTGTTTTTTTTTTTTTTTTTTAATGTATTTATTTATTTTAAAATATTAACTTTTTTTTTTTTTTTGCATTTTTTTTGCAGAAACATATTTAAGGTTACTTAATCTTACACGACAATGATGTAGCCAAGAAGAAAAAAAAAAACACATTCACATTTACACTGTAATATTTTCAAAATCAGGGCTTACTCAATTCAGGACTCACTGTAGCTCAAACAATAATATAAGATGCTCGCAACACAACTAGTTCATGAGTCCAAAATACCTAGGGAAAGAAAGGACTGTTGTTGTTGTTGTAGTTGTAGCTGTAGTTATAGTTGTAGTTGTAGTAGTCGTATTAATCGTCGCCATCATCATAGTAGTAGTCGTCGTAGTCGTCGCCTTCGTCTACATTGTCCTTGAAAGAAAATTTGTTATGGACATCACCATATTGCTGCAGACATACAATTAAAAACAATACTGAAAATACAGTAGTTAGAATACTAATAAATAAGATAAACTCTTGTTAAATTAACCCACTGAAACAGGTACAAAGGATTTCTTGTATCGGGTAAACCTACAGTTAGGGACTCTATATCTCCTACCGGAGGAAATCAGTTCATAATGTGAATATAAAAATGAGTTGGATCATTCGGAATCCTTTCCACCTGATTAAGGACACAGTTCTCATACAAAACTTGAAGATTAAAATATTCATTATGCCCAACAATTTTTCTTCCTGTCCTTAACAGGTGCATCGACTTAGATTTACACTGTACAGATAGGTTGCCAAACCACACTGTGATACCTGACAATGCTTTCAAGAACAACTTTATAAAACAACATCATCACTTTCATTGTACTGTATGTGTATTTTTCATGTAAAGGAAATATTTTTCATGTCAATATAAGTGATAGAATACTTATAGGTAGGGATGCAATGATTAACCAATTCACTATTAACCATGCTTTAATTCGTAAAGGTTACTTAATCAAAAAGGCTATATACATTGTCTACATTTTTGGGGTCAAATGCCATCTCTTTTGTTTTCTTAGTATAGATTCTTAACTTATTTTATCAAACCAATCAACAAACTAAAACACAAACTAAAGCTAGTTTCAATCAACAAACTAAAACACAAACTAAAGCTAGTTTCAATCAACAAACTAAAACACAAACTAAAGCTAGTTTCAATCAACAAACTAAAACACAAACTAAAGCTAGTTTCAATTAACAAACTAAAACACAAACTAAAGCTAGTTTCAATTAACAAACTAAAACACAAACTAAAGCTAGTTTCATTCAACAAACTAAAACACAAACTAAAGCTAGTTTCAATTAACAAACTAAAACACAAACTAAAGCTAGTTTCAATTAACAAACTAAAACACAAACTAAAGCTAGTTTCAATCAACAAACTAAAACACAAACTAAAGCTAGTTTCAATTAACAAACTAAAACACAAACTAAAGCTAGTTTCAATTAACAAACTAAAACACAAACTAAAGCTAGTTTCAATCAACAAACTAAAACACAAACTAAAGCTAGTTTCAATTAACAAACTAAAACACAAACTAAAGCTAGTTTCAATCAACAAACTAAAACACAAACTAAAGCTAGTTTCAATCAACAAACTAAAACACAAACTAAAGCTAGTTTCAATTAACAAACTAAAACACAAACTAAAGCTAGTTTCAATCAACAAACTAAAACACAAACTAAAGCTAGTTTCAATTAACAAACTAAAACAAACAAACTAAAGCTAGTTTCAATTAACAAACTAAAACACAAACTAAAGCTAGTTTCAATTAACAAACTAAAACAAACAAACTAAAGCTAGTTTCAATCAACAATCTAAAGCTAATTTCCTACTAGTAGATAGCTGTAATGTGAAGTGGACGCTGACCAGGGAGGTGTGGATCTAAATGCAGGTTTATTGAGAAGGGTCAGGCAAGCAACGGTCACAATCAGGAGCAAACAGATGTATACGGGCAATCCAGAGTCATTGTCAAATATCAGGCGAATGGTCAGTACAGGCAGGCAGCAGGCAATGTAAACAAACAAACAAGGCATAGGTCAAAAACACGGCAAGACAAGGCAAGGAAAATGCGTTGTAATGTTCACATAAACAGTTAAACAAGACTCAGCAAAGAAGCGTGTGTGTGTGTGTGCACGTGTGTGTGTGTGTGTGTGTGTGCTGTTTAAATAGTCCTGTAATCAGTCCATGAGCAGCTTTAGCTGTGAGTGAGTGCAATCAGCAGAATCTGGAACAGGTGCATGTAAGTAGTGCATGACAGGAACTTGTAGTCCATGTAATGGTGGATTTGTAGTCTGTTAGCAATCTTCGTTTTTACCAGTGATCTGCCAGGACTGGATCGCTGGTGATTGTGACAATAGCACTAATATATGTCTGAAAACTCACCTTTTTTCACTGTTAATTTAATGTTTAAAACTTTTCTCTTTATAAAGTTTCCTTTTAAAGTTTCTTTTTTTTTTGGTTTGTCACATTGATATTTGCATTATGTCTGTTCTTTAATGACATATGGTTTCATAAATGGACTTTATATTGTTTTAAGTGTTTTCATCTTGAAGCATTCAAAGTAGATCAGCGTAATTCTGGATAAACTGAGAATAATAGATGTACTTTACATCTGAGATTTTGGAGTGTTTGGATATTTTACTCCAACACAATCTGCACATGTTTGAAAAAAGACTGCTTAACAGTTTTGCCTCTCTTTGAACGATTATAAACGAGAGAGTTTGGCCATGCTGTAATCACTGACTGTGTTCACTATGATGAAGAGCTGGCAACATCTTCATTTAGTCATTTTTTTAAAAAGCCGAACAGCTACATTAATTATAATTATGACTATTCTAATGAGAATTCATGAATAATATGTGGAATACAAAATGAGCCCATAAGTTCTGTATTAGCATAACTCCTCTCTCATTTCTTCTCGGGAATTTGTGAATTAAAACCTTTAAATGAAAGCCTATATTAATATAATAAACACGCCTACTTCCAAATATTTTTAATCACTGGTAAACGTGTTGTGAACGATGAGAAAATAATAAAGATGAAGTAGGACGGAATATAAATGAAGCCGCAGAGGGCTGCAAAGTGAACATGACCACAATAATTATGACCACGTGTAATGCACTTCACTCATTAAAAATAATTCCTATTCTCAAGTAATACAATTCCTTCCTAACATGCTTCAGGAAATTGTCCTGCTCCTCATATCCTGTTGGCCACTGGTTAAATTTGAAATGTAATGTAAACTAGAGCGCTGATTATTTCCAAATATTGACTTCTGCTTGAAAACCTCATTGTGCAGAGGATCAAGCTTCTAAATCCGTATTTACTTCAAAAGCAATATTGGATTGTATGTTGAACGGCGTATAAATAAAACATCTATGGTGGTGCTAAAGAGAACGTTCCCCTCCACTTTCAAGCAAACAAGAATCTTTGCAGCCATACAGCCCCGAAGATCTAGTTTGAGAGTTATGCGAAGAAACTGAAAGGTTAAAGTTCAGGCTTTGTGTAGCACAGTCAAAGTACATCGATTGAGTCTTTGGAGGTCTGAATGGTATGTATTGAAGACGTGATGAGGTCCTGGAGGAGGTGGAACGGACAATTAAACAACAATACAGATTGGATTTGTTTAAAACACTGAGCAGTGGGAAATTCTGAATAGGCGTTTCCATAGAAATCCAGGGCTATTTTGAAACGGCTTCACTGTGCGTAAATGACTGAAATTCAATAACAGTAAAATTACCGGAGGAAATATTGCACAGCTTGAGTCTTTCTTTACCCCCCATTTTATCAATATTCCTCAAATGAAAGCACAACAGAAGCTTTCCAGCTATTTCAATATACAGCAGTTCTCTGTATTTTCTGTTTCTGTGGATTTGTTATTTGTAGTTATGTTGTGTTTGAATAAGTGTATCGAGTTATTTTAGTTTAGTCCCAGCAGGAGCAAATTGACATCAAGCATGACGTCAAAAGCATGTTAAAAAAATGCAAATCGATTTGATGTTAAAACCATGACATCCATTTGACATTCACACATTGATGCCCTTTTGACCACAAACATAACAAAACAAAAAAAAAATATATATATATAAGAAACATTTCGTTAGAAACATTGTATTCATCTTAAACTGTGTCTACAATGCATGTAAACTTACCTTAATGTCAAAACATCAAATTGACATCTAACGTTGGTGTAAAAAAATAATAATCGAATATAGAATGGTCCTGTGTTTTGAGGGCAATGTTAGATACTTTTTCAAGCAATTTGCAATCAAATCTATTAGCATTTTTTTGTGTTTTTGATGTTGTTCGGACATCAAAGTGCCTGCTGGATTGTAAACAGCTGATGACTTTCTTCCAAAAATTTTTAATTAAAATGACAAAAATGCCATGTTTTTGGACATATTTTTGTTCTTTTTTAGACAACAATTTACCAATATTTTAAAGGTGCTGTATGTAAGTTTTTGACTCTTCTGAAGCATAAAAATACCCTAATATGTTTGCAGATACTTAAGAAACATGTTAAGTGAACATACTTGTTTATATGAAAAATAATGATAAAGTCAGATATTCTGCTTTGAAAATGTGCGTTACGTGACGCAACGCTGTCTTTGTTTTGGTCATTTAACCCACCTAATGGAAGTTCAGCTAATTATATTTCAGCAGCCCTGGTTGTGGAAAACTGCTATTTCATTCCTTCAATCAGGCAGGCTTTCATGCTGTGTTCACACCAGATGCGAAACGCGCAGATAAATCGTGCTATTTGTAAATAGAGTAAATAGACGCGTGAACATTTGAGTTTACTCACTTCATTCGCGCGTCAAACTCCGCTTCATTCGCGCGTCAAATTCACTTCAGAACAGACACGGATTCGTGTGATGGGCAGGGCTTCTGTCTGCCCGGTGACTGTAGCTTTGTTGCTAAATGTCTAACATGCATTTTACTGATAAAATAACTGTGTTTGTGTGCTTTATGAAGGTTATAAAACTGCGTCGATATGTTTGGAGCAGTGTCTGAGTTCACTAGATACTTTCAGAGGTGCACCCAGCTCTGTGAGCTCATAAACTCCTCCAGAAACTTAACCTGGATGACGGAGGCTGACTGACTGAACCAAGCCCAGTTTGATGAATGTTGTCGGTGTCGGCTGGAGGATTTTCCCCCGGGACACCAACAACAGGTGCTACGTGGGCTGTTTGCACTAGACGAAACATGATATAAATTTAAATACAGCCATTCAGAAGCACAAAATAGTGCACTTACTGCACTCCAACAAAATGGTAAGGTTTCTAATCTAATTAATCCATATTAAACCTCTTTAACATTATTAAATGTATGTAAATTGCACTGAATTTCCATTTCAAATGGCTTATTTTATTTTCTAGATCTGAGATAAACTATCTGCTGCTGCTTTCTGTAGTATGGCAATAAATGTCATGTAAAATGGCATTCAACTTCATATTATTAGCATTTAACACGGAATAAAGCACATGAGGTAAACTTGGGGTGATCATTTTCATAGTTTTCTGTTATTCAGCTCCAAGAAATAGAAGCCGTTTCTAAAATATAAATTTCAGATGTTGGTTAGAACAAAAACTATTTTTAATATGGAAAATATTCCTTTTATCGAGTGCCATTGCTTTTAGTTAGAAAACAGTTTAAATCAGCCTAAAATCAGCCTTTAGGCTCAACAGTCAGGCACACTGCTGTTGGTGTCGTCAATCTGGCAACCTGCGCTTGCGTGTGCTTTGAGCCAGGTGTGCAATACCTACACACTGCACCTTTAACTAAAGAAAAGTTAGGAAATCAGTATATTGTGGAATAAATCTTATGTTCAATCAAAACTAATGAAAACATTTGCTATTCTGACCAATAGTCGAATTCTGAAATATGCTGTGAAAAAGCATATTGACACTATATTTACTTGAAATTTGAAAGAAATGCTATCAGAACTTTACAGAATAAGACAAATCATTACATTTTTCTCAAACCTATACCTAATTAATTCAATTTATCCAGAGGAACTGAGTAGTCTCTTATTTAATTTATTTTTCGTCTCCCCATAGCTATATGCACATGGATTCCCAGTTCCATAGACTGGACCCAGTAACCTTCTTTGATATTTGCACGTCACTCCAGAACCACTAGAAGCTATTTCCAAAGATTTGATCCCGAGGCCACTCAGCAGTAGGAACGGCAAAGTTCCTGCTCTACACATTACACTGAAAGCAAAGCCATGTTTTTAGAGTCGTATAGCTAACCTCTCTACATAAATTGAATAATTTGCCCTCCTTGCTGTCCTACCGCCAGACAGTTGATTATGACACGTGACCCCAAAGTAATAACTTCAAGAGGTATCTAGAGGTGACCTCTGAGAATTGCATGCACATGAACTTGTTTTGTCAGAGCGATCTGTTAATGATATGCACACTTGAATTTTTAATTTTGGCTGCGAGAAAGAACATGACAAATGAGACGTGTGCTTGGATGCTCGAGGATAGTGTTGCTTGGACGGGGAAGCCAAGAGACATCTCATTGCATTGAATTAATTTCATTTTCGCGTGTTCATAATAACCTGTGGCTATACCATGTCAGCTGTTTTCCTTGATTTAACTTTGAGCTTTGTCTGGTGCGGAGGTACAGTTGACGTTGAGTGACCAAGTGAAGACAGTAGTTGGAAAGAAGTACTTTAAAATTCCCTATTAGTCAGCGCCACAAGTCACATTTACTCTGAAGAGATAAAATCTAAGTGACATTCCGAGGGACATGATGTTTCTTCTGATAGCATTCAAGCTTTTGGTTGTCACCTTTTATCTTGTTGTACAGATAAAGGTTATTAGAAGTGCCTTTGTGCACACTTTTTCCCTCCCTTTCCAAGTATGGTTTGATTAAAAGGGATGATTAAAATTAGAGAACAATTTGATTTTGACAAAACACTTATTTTTTTTTTTTTTTCTAGGTATAAAGCAATTGTCATAGTTCAGAATAAAGATTGAATTTAAGTTATATTCAGGTATAGCCTGAAATTATTCATACCTCTGGCAAATTAAAGTTTTTGTTCAAATGTAAATAAAAGCTTAGAAATAATTTTTTTATAAACAACAAAAAAAAACCTTCTTTTGAAAACAAATATTTGTATTAATTTCTCAGTGATTATAGGTTATATATTTTGGTGCATTTAAATGAGCAATATCACACTTGTAGCAGTGCGATATGGCTGTATATCGGCACTGGTGAGAGGCGTGCATTGGCTCAAGGCTGCAGGCCGAGTGCTTTAGTGTCCCACCAGTGACAATATACAGCCATATCGAGTGTTATATTGCATTTATACAACAGTTCGACAGCATAATTGTGTGTATAGAAAAGAAAATCAAACATGGAGGCTCTCAAAAACCCTTTTGTACAAGGAACTACTTTCTTACGCCACTCATTCACATCTGCAGCTGACGTCAGAACAGCAAAAACCGTTGCCAGTTCACAAACGTCACTTTAGAGCTAGTATTTGTATGATTCTCTAGTGTAATGTCTAAAAGGATCACAAAACAAGTAATTTTGCTTACATTTTAAGGTTATAGGGCTGAACAGCATTAAATGCCATCAGTCTACAGAGATTTCGCAGTATTACTCTGTTGCAATCGAGATTTTACAATAATTAACTGTGAAAAAGCCAGAGCAAAGCAAACACTACTGGTTTCTGTGGTATAACTACATCACTACAACATACAAAAGAGAAATATCGACTCAGAATGTCACTTACCTAGTTTAGTTTGAAATTTGTGCTGAGAAAATGCTGTTTTTCTCCCCTAAGCACTTATTATGCGGTCTGTGCCGCCATCTGGTGGCGGAATGTCAACCGTCACTTTATTTGGTCTGCTCAGATGCTCAGACTTGCTGATGGCGGCCGATGCACTGAATCCGATGCTCCGAAACTATAAATATTTGAAAATAGGCACTATCCTTATAAATAAACTACATAGTTGCAATCTAAACAACTACATTCTCAACTAAAAAAGCCTCAAAAGTACATTATGTTGTGGAACAGCAGCAGCATTTGTCAAACTGTAGAGTGCCCTCTGCTTGTTGCTGTATATGGGTGGAGTAAAACACAAAGGTGAAGCGTTAAGAGGCTGTACTCGTGCTGTTATTTGCAGAATATTGCACGGCTATCAGCCAATCAGATTCAAAAACCAGACAGAATGGTTGTATAACTGTTTTATACAACAGTTATATGCATTAAAAAAAGAATTTGGTCACCGGACATCCTTAGAAATCTAAAGATAATGCATTTAAATACAAATTTAAATTAGAAATAAAAATAAAAAAACTGCCAAATTTCAACAAAACTTTAGATATTAAAAAAATATATATTTTGATTCTTTCTGTTTATTAAAGTTTTATTTAATATTTTTCCCCAACAAATTCATTTTGAGTGTACTAATCCCATGTGTATGCACAAAAATATTATTGTAAAACATCGAATAGAAAATATTAATTAAAAAGAGAGATCTTTGAGGGGTTTATTCATTTAACACTGAACACTGTGTGTGTGTGTGTGTGTGTGTGTGTGTGTGTGTGTGTGTGTGTGTGTGTGTGTGTGTGTGTGTGTGTGTGTGTGTGTGTGTGTGCATACAGTGGGGTGGAAAGTATTCAATTATTATTATTATAAAAGTATACAAATATTCTAAAGGAGCCGTTAACATGGAATTGAACCAGATTTTGGTAAAAAAAACAATACAAACATAAAAACAGCAAAACAAAAAATAAATCTGAAAAAAATTGTTATGTGTATTAATAATGGAATGTCACAAGGAGAACGAACTGAACTACTGAAATGTAATTATTATGTAATACTTTATATAAAAGGCTTTATTGGTGATGGCATCTTAAAGACGCCTCTTATGTGCAGAATGAAGTCTCATGCATTGCTCAGGTGTGATTTATTTATTTTTTTTCACAGACTTCAACGAAGTATAGAAATCCTATTAGTTCTGTGGGTCTCGTTTATCAAATCTGATCTTTAATTTGTATTTTATATTGAATTTAAGTCAGGTCATTGGCTGGGCCATTCTACAACTTGATTTTCTTTCTCTAAAAGCATTTGAGAGTTTCCTTGACTGTGTTTTGGATCATTGTCTTGTTGAAATTTCCGCCCTGGTTTCATCTTCATCATCCTACTAATGTAGATGTTGGACTGAAGCAGCTAATATTAATTCACAATGACGAAAGACTGTTGCTGAATGACTACTGAGAGATTTCAGCTGCAGTCTGGGCTTTCATTGCCTTTCTACAACTCCCTTTCTTCATGTGTTCAAAACCTTTTTCCTGTGTCATTTTATTTCATTACCCATAACTTAATATTGTTTTCTTTACATATATGGATTTCTTTGGTTGTTACCAACATCTGGTGCAAATTTCAAGTCAACAACACATTTAGAAATATGTTTTCTGAGAAAAATGGTGACATATTGAATACTTATTTCCTAATGTATTATTTTTATAGAAAACAGCTATCAAAATTAATTAGTAAATCAATAAATTGAAGAATGGTTACTGTACATCTGAATTTCTTTAAGCTTACACTAGTCAAATATTAGTAGGAAGTCTACAGGCCCTTGCTTTGAATCATGTGCATTGGAAATAATAAGATTAAGGTGTTTACATGCCTGTTTATTGTGATAAAAATTGGCATAAGCCTATTTTTAATAAGCAGGTTGCACTGTTGCCTCACAGCAAGAATGTCCCTGGTTTGAATCCCGACTGAGCCTGGATCCTGGATATTCTTCGCTGTTCTCTGGGTGCTCCAGCTTTATGACAGCAAATCTATGGCAAATAGAACCGAACACACTGGTGATGGTTATGCTTGTGGTGTACTGAACTGCAGGAGGATAACAGATCCAGACACGAGGAAACGGGAGACTGTGAGTTCAATTTAAACCCTTGCATGTGCAAGACATCACGCCAACACATACCAAAAAAAAAAAGTTGGATGTTGTGAAAGATTACTGTCAACAAATGAAAAGAAACAAACAAAAAAAAAAACACAGATTCAACAAAGTCCTGTCTTGTTTGTTGGCATTCGTATCTGTGATGTTTAAACATGGCTTTATCAACAGACCACCATGTGAAATGTCACTTATTTTATTTCAATTGTTAATGTATAATATGGGTGATACTTTATTAATTGAATAGCAATAAAAAGTTATATGTACTTTATTTACAAAGTTAAGTGTAAAGCATTCTGAGCTCCCATTTCTAGATCATTTATCCTCTCATAGTTCAGTTCAAAGCAAGCGTAAACATCATTAGTGCACTCTGTTTTTTTGTCAGATTTTACATCATTAAACCCAACCCCCACCCCTCAATCCAAAGATATGTAGCTTAGATGAATTGTACAGCGTAAATAGTGAGGTAAATAGTGATGACTACAGTATGAAGGCCATAGTGTGTGTTAGAATAGACTGTGTGTTGGTGTTTCCCAGCACTGAGGGTTGCCAGTGGCTGTCAGTAAAACAAGTGCCAGAGTAATTGGCAGTTCATTCCGTCATGTTGATTCAACCCCTAACAATGAAGAGAATAAGTTAACAGCAAGAGATTGTGAGCATAACTCTATCAGTTTGATCAAATCATGTTGTTAAAAGGAGGTAAAGTTTGCAATTTTGCCTAAATCGCAAAACAGCAAAGATGTTGATGTTTATGGATAGCAATAAGCTGATTTGTCGAGATAACATAAATTTTGTTTAAAACACTCCAAGTACCAGGGCTGTCATTTTGACACATTTTTACTTCTAAATTGTTTTGGCAGAAATAAATCTGACGCCCCATTCACACGGGGCATCAGCTTCAATCCTTCCCATTCACTTTGAATGGGTGACGTCAGGCGTTGGCGAACTGCATTGTGGATCCGTCGGCGCCGCTTCAGTGGCGTTGCTCGCTGCAGAAGTTGGGACTTGCTCAACTTTTCAAGCGCAGACGGAAGCGTCAGCCAATCAGATCTCTGTATGCAAATACAGCAGCTCAGACAGTGGCCTATTGCTGACTAATTTCATTGGCTGACGCTGCTATGACAATCGCGTCAGCCCCAACTTCAGACACTCCCTCTGTCAATCATTGACGCTGAAGCCCCGTGTGAATAGGGCGTGATATCTATAGTGCCCTGACACCATTATTAAACTAACATTATTTTATTAAAATGACTAAACGTCAAGAGTTACAAGTAGTTCTATTGTAAATGGTCAAAGGACATATCGACTATACACCTTACAGATATCAGATGTTTTTTTTGTTCATTTTTATATTTACTGTAGTGCATATTAGTGGTGTTTTTATTAGTTATTCATCCTATTTTTTCTGTTTACAAAACAAACAAACAAAAACTGTATTGATCTACTTCTAGTTTGTATTTTTAAAGTGCTATTTTTGTAGTTGTCGAACTAATAGATTTTCTTATTAATTAGAATTTCTCACTTGTGTCCTGTTGATTATTATTATTATTATTATTATTGTTATTCATATTATTCATATTATTATTACTATTATTGTATCCTAATATATGAGATTCATTTATTCATGGATTTTGATTGAAGTGGTAGCTGCATAGCATTGTCTCCCATAAAATACACTACCTGACTAAAGTCTTGTTGTCGATCCCAGTTGTAAAAGCAACACATAATAACTTGACTTCTAGTTGATCAATTGGAAAAGTGGCAGAAGGTAGATTTTTTTTCGATGAATCATCTGTTGAACTGCATCCCAATCATCACAAATACTGCAGAAGACCTATTGGAACATGCATGGACTCATTCTCATTCTCTGCGAGAGATCTGCAGAGTGGATGGCTACATCAACAGCCTGAGGTATTAAGACATTTGTGCTGCCTATTACATTACAAACCACAGGAGAAGGCAAATTATTCAGAAGAATAGCACTCCTTCTCATACTTCAGGCTCCACATCAAAGTTCCTGAAAGCAAAGAAGGTCAAAGTGCTCCAGGATTGGCCAGCTTAGTCACCAGACACAAACATTATTGAGCATGTCTGTGTTAAGATGGAGTAGGCATTGCAGATAAATCCAAAGGATCTTGATGAACTCTTTGAGTCCTGCAAGAAAGCTTTCTTTGCCATTTCAGATGACTTTATTAATACGTTATTTGAGTCATTGCAGAGATGTATGGATGCAGTTGTCTAAGCTCCAGGGGAGTCATACACAATATTCATTCTTTATCCACTGCACCATTACTTTATAGTCTATACTGTACATTATTTCTGTTAAGTGACAAGACTTTTGTCTAAGCAAAGTCAGACCTTACTGTCCTAATTAAATAATTAAAAATTAAGGCATGATCATATTTTATTTTGGTAAAATAAGCATAATCTACAGGCCTTTGCCTTTTATATAGTCCACTTCTGATATCAAATTATCAACTAAAAGTCAAGCTAATATTTGTTGTTCCTAAAACTTGTAGAGGCGACAAGACTTTTGTCAGGTAGTGTTGTCCAATTTAATAATCTACAAAATGTAATCTATAGAAAAAAGGAAGTAGATTGTGTCAGGCTGTTATAGTACACCCACCAAGAAGTCTGACTAATGTTGAACACTGTTTTGTGCTCTTTCAAAGTGTCCCTGTCACATAGCAAAGGTGAGACTTGTCTTTTTAAAGGATGTAGCTGCTAACTAAGCTGCCATATCAGCTAATGGGAATCACTTAGAGCTCAAGCATCTGATATCGTAAAGGTGAGTTGTGTCATGTTGACAAATCTAAAGTAGGATCAAGAATAGCAGTCTGACTCCAGATTATGTTGCAACTCCCACTGCAGGAGCAGAAAAAAAAAAATATTTACCGTTTAATTCAGCAGTGAGTAAACTATAGACATTAACAGCAGCTGAGACTGAATGCACCTGGGCCAACTATAATTTTCCCTACTGATGAAAAGCCCGTCGGCCATCACCCTTAGCTAACTGCCGTAAGAGAAGTCTAATTAATGACATGCACAAATAAGATGCTTGACTCATGAATATTTAGTAGATCTAAATATATCAAGCATACTGTCTATGCAAGTTAATGTCAAAAAAGTGATATAGTATAGTGCACTCTCTGAGGGAAATCCAACAGGGGGATGGAATGATGTTTAACAGTTTAAAGGGATGTTTGGATAGAAAACCTATATTCTGGATATAAAATATAAATGTGCATGATTGTGTTATATAAATGGTACTTGAGGAAACTCTTGTTCTAATATGGTTTAGTGAAACTGAATTTTATATGGTCTTCAATATGTACTGGAAGCTTCTTTCATTTAGGAGAATAAACCACTTCCTTCAGAGTACTGTAAAAGATGTCCAGGTGTTTATGAACAGAATTATTTTTAGCTGTGTTTTGTTGTTTTATGCCTGTCAGTAGTCCGCTGTGTGTAAAATGAGCCTTCATCTTCAATATAATAAAGTGGCCTTTTCTGGGCTTCAAATGCAACTGAGGGCAGTAATAAAGTGCAGTCACACTGTCATCTGTTTTTAGCACATATCAGCAATGCTGCTGACACAAAACCACATTTATTTTTAGCAAAAATGAATTGAATTGATACAAATTGTCTCTTGATGTACATGCAGGCTTACATTTAATTTAAAAGATGATTATTCATTGCATTACTTTTACATTTGCAATCACTACTGTACTGTATTTTTTCACCTGTGTTATATTAGTCAAGTTAGTATTGTATAGGAATTTATAGTATTATACTTTTTCCTTTCTTAAGTTTAAAAATATACACTCGCCGGCCACTTTATTAGGTACACCTTACTAGTACCGGGTTGGACCCGCTTTTGCCTTCAGAACTGCCTTATAATCCTTCGTGCCTTAAATTCAACAATGTACTGGAAATATTTCTCAGAGATTTTGGTCCATACTGACATGATAGCATCACACAGTTGCTGCAGATTTGTCAGCTGCACATCCATGATGCGAATCTCCCATTCCACCACATGCCAAAGGTGCTCTATTGAATTGAGATATGGTGACTGTGGAGGCCATTTGAGTACAGTGAACTCATTGTCATGTTCAAAAAAACATTCTGAGATGATTCGCACTATATGACATGCCATGTTATCCTGCTGGAAGTAGCCATCAGAAGATGGGTACACTGTGGTCGTGAAGGGATGGACATGGTCAGCAATAATATCAGCTGTGGCAATGACACACGATGCTCAATTGGTACTAATGGGCCCACAGTGTG
Organism: Danio kyathit; assembly: GCA_903798195.1. NCBI lineage: Eukaryota > Metazoa > Chordata > Actinopteri > Cypriniformes > Danionidae > Danio > Danio kyathit. Next base: position 44,045,206 of record LR812524.1, read on the forward strand.
CCAAGAAAATATCCTCCACACCATTACACCACCAACAACAACCTGAATCCAATCTTCTATTGTCCAGTTTTAATGAGACGGATTGTAGACTTAATTTCCTGTTCTTAGCTAACAGGATTGACACCCGGTGTGGTCTTTTGCTGCAGTAGCCCATCCGCCTCAAGGTTCGACCTGTTGTGCGTTCAGAGATGCTCTTCTGCATACCTCGGTTGTAACAAGTGGTTATTTGAGTTAATGTTGTCTATTCTCCTCTGACATCAACAAGGCATTTGCGCCCACAGAACTGCCGCTCACTGGATATTTTCTTTTTTTCCGGACCATTCCCTGTAAACCCTAGAGGTGGTTGTGTGTGAAAATCCCAGTAGATCAGCAGTTTCTGAAATACTCAGACCAGGCCGTCTGGCACAAACAGCCATGTGACTATACAAAGTCACTTAAATCACCTCTCTTCCCCATATTGATGCTCGGTTAGAACTGCAGCAGATCGTCTTGACCACGTCTGCATGTCTGAATGCATTGAGTTCCTGTGAGTGGATGATTAGAATTTTGCATTAGCGAGCAGTTGGACAGGTGTACCTAATAAAGTGGCCGGTGTATGAATATTCCTTATATTTTCAGGTTTTAATTATTGAATATTTATTATATTATTATACTACTAGTTATATCATTTTGTACTTAATATAACCATATGTATAGTATATAGCATACTATATAGCAATAATAGATCACTTGAACAATTTATTGAGTAGGGCATGGGTTTTAGTAGTATGTTTGAAACACTGGTATTGGGCTGTCTAAAAAAATAATATTAAATGAATAAAAAAACACTATACATGTCAATTTTGTGTGTATTATTATTATTATTATTATTATTATTAATAATAACAATAATAATATTATTATTGTTATTTTATTAACTATTGATATACCATTTCTCCCATTTTTTAAAAAATAATGTTGTCATTTAGAGCCTTTTTATTGCATACAATACTAATAATGTGCTTAGAGCCATTTTCTCCACATCTGCGAAGACATTCCAACCACAGACTATCATGCATCATATTATAGCCATGTGGCATTAATCCACACGTTTGCTCTCACACAGTAGGAAGACAGATAGATACAAACTCAGAACATCATGATAACAGCTAGGCTTGCAGGAGCTTTTTCACCTGACTGTCAGTATAAGGCCTGGCTGTGGGCTCATGGGAGTTGGGACTGTGTGAGATTATGCTCTTTTAGAGAGAGCTGCTGCTGTGTAGTGGAGCTGAACAGGCTTTCTCTCTCTCTCTCTCTCTCTCTCTCTCTCTCTCTCTCTCTCTCTCTCTCTCTCTCTCTCTCTCTCTCTCTCTCTCTCTCTCTCTCTCTCTCTCTCTCTCTCTGTCTTAAGACTGTTTCATCTCCCCATCCCCCTGTACCCCATCACTAGCCTTTTCTTCTGACTTTAATCATCTAATTTTGCAAGGTATAAAAGTTGGTTGTAGGCTAATTTAAATCCCAAGTAAGACTAGCGCTGTCTCATATTCAGGTCATAATACTTGGAATTGGTAATGGTTGATTTGCAGTTTTTTTCTTCTTCTTTTTTTTTTTTCATCTTCTCCTTGCTTAATATTTGTCCTAAATTTGTTCCTTCATAGAAAGATGTGGAACGGTGCTCTTACTGGTTACTGGTTTTAAAGGAAGTATTCTGTGAGAGTTTAGAGCAGTATGACATTATATACAGTATAGGGATGCCACGGTTCTTGGTAAAAAAACATATCGTCCCATTGTCCTCCCACGGTTCGGTGCACCCTGTGATCCGCAGTTCAGTATATGCCTTATTAATATTGGTTTGTTAATAAAAACAACTGCAACAAAGCAGTTCCATCTTTGTACGTTTCCGATTACCTTTCACAAGCATTGCACGTGTGAAGGCCTGTCCAATCACCTTTTAGTATGTAAATCTGTTGTTGACATCCATGTCTGTGTGTTTCAGCATGGCAAGTGAAGGAGTTATAGCCCAAAATGCACAGCTGAGGCCAAATCACAGCACATCGCTGTCAGTGTTTCAACTCGATGTAGAGACAGACAGAAACAAAACAGAACAAATCGTCAGCGTAGAATTATAAGGTTCTATCTGACATTTTTGTCAAAATTGAGTTATTGACATATTTTTATTAAATGACAACTTATTTACATTATGGGATGTTTTTTATAAGTTGTTTACATTTTAAGACGTTTTTTTAATTAAAAAACAAATGTTACACACATAGGGCATCGCAGTGGCGCAGTAGGTAGTGCTGTTGCCTCACAGCAAGAACGTCGCTGGGTCGCAGGTTCGAACCTCGGCTGGGCTGGGTCAATTGGCGTTTCTGTGTGGAGTTTGCATGTTCTCCCTGCGTTTGCGTGGGTTTCCTCCGGGTGCTCCGGTTTCCCCCACAGTCCAAAGACATGCAGTACAGGTGAATTGGGTAAGCTAAATTGTCCATAGTGTATGAGTGTGAAAGTGTGTGTGCAAGTTCCCAGAGATGGGTTGTGGCTGGAAGGGCATCCGCTGCGTAAAATCGTGCTGGATAAGTTGGCGGTTCATTCCGCTGTGGCGACCCCGCAAGGGACAAAGCCGACAAGAAAATGAATGAATGAATGTTACACACATACTGTTTGCTATGGAATGCAAAAACTTTGAAGCTCAATATCTCAAAATCATTCAGAACGCAGATAGAACCTTATAATTCCAAGGTGACGAAATGCCATTTTTTATTGTTGTTGCAAAGATAGCCTAGACCAGTGGTCACTAACAGGCGGATCGAGATCTGTGTCCAGACCCAGAAGCGCCCCATACCGATGTGGACATACAGCAGGTCTGTTACTTCAGTCCTGCTTCTGCTGGGTGTTCTTCCACACCCGATCACTCTCGCTGTTCGCTATTCACTCTGTTTACCCGCTGTCTGCTAAGAACAGTTTTCTTCACAACTGACTGTTCCCGCTAAATTAAGAGAGAAAAGCTGAACGTTCTCTTTGCTTAAGTTTCATTTACTACGATGGTGCTGATAAGTGATAATGGAGTTCTCTGGAATCATAGCAAAATCATATAGAAATCGTAATTAAAAATTTGTAGTTGCATTTTAAAGTGATATATATATATATATATATATATATATATATATATATATATATATATATATATATATATACAAACACACACACAAGATATATTTCAGTTTTAATTTTTTTTAATAAATCTACAAAATGTCAACAATTCCGTGTTTTTTTTGTCAATGTGGGGAGCTGTGTGTACATTAATCAGATATGTGATCAGCCGAGGATAAAAAAGAAGGAAGAAGATATATATACAGTTGAGGTCAGAATTATCAGCCCCCCTGAATTATTGGCACCCCCGTTTATTTTTTTCCCCAATTTCTGTTTAACGGAGAGAATATTTTTTCAACTCATTTCTAAACATAATAGTTTTAATAACTCATTTCTAATAACTGATTTATTTTATCTTTGTCATGATGACAGTAAATCATATTTTACTAGATATTTTTCAAGACACTTCTATACAGCTTAAAGTGACATTTAAAGGCTTAACTAGGTTAATTAGGTTAACTAGGCAGGTTAGGGTAATTAGGCAAATTATTATATAACAATGGTTTGTTCTGTAGACTATCAGAAAAAAAGGATAGCTTAAAGGGGCTAATAATTTTGACCTTAAAAAGGCTTTTAAAAAATTAAAAACTTCTTTTATTCTAGCCAAAATAAAACAAATAAGACTTTCTCCAGAAGAAAAAAATATTATCAGACATACTGTGAAAATGTCCTTGCTCTGTTAAACAACATTTGGGAAATATAAAAAAAACAAAAAACAAAAACAAAAAAAGCAAATAATTAATATCAAATCAAAATAATCAAATAATAATTTTGACTTAAACTATATATATATATATATATATATATATATATATATATATATATATATATATATATATATATATATATATATATATATATATATATATATATATATATATATATATGCATATAATTTTAATTATAGATTAAAAATGAAAAAATGCAAACAAAATCAAATAAAGCTAATTTGAATTTATTCATAGAAAATACTTTATGCTGTTAAAATTAACTTCATTCATTAATTATTAAACAAACACATACTTATTTAACCATCCATCTATCTGATAAATAAATAATAAATAAGTAAATAAATAAATAAATAAATACATGTAAATAAACAAATGAATGTGTTTGTTTGCATGTTTCTTAAATAACAAATAAAATAGATAAAATAATTAAACAAAAATGCATACATATCAAATATTTATGCATTTATTAATAATTAAATAAATAAATACAATTAAACTAAAAAATAAAAAATAAAAATAATTAAATAAAAGTAATACATCTAAATGAATTAATTAATTTGTTTTTGTTTAAACGAAGCTAATTTGATCTTACTAAAAACTAAAAATAGTTTATGTTGTTAAAATTTACTTCACCCGTCAAGAAAAAAAAAAACAACAGAACAGAATAAATAATTAATGTATTGTTTTAAACATGAATGAAACCATCATGTCTGATTATAGTCTGATCAAATATGGATAGTGTGAATATGATGTAATAATCCAGCATAACATTGACATGATGTAAGATAACATTGTCAATTGGAGTTGTTGTTATTTATTTATTTATTTATTTATTTATTTATTTATTTATTTATTTATTTATTTAGTCTTATGCATGCCAGCACAACATCACTGTCATAAATCAAAGCAAATATGTCACAAATAGAAAGACACACAAATCTGAATAAGCTGTTTGGGCAGTCAGTCATTGAATTTACATTGCAGATAGTCAAATGTTAGCTAACAGTCTGAACAAGCATATAATTGTGTTAGTTGTGTGCAGTGTGGTTCTCTTGGTTTGGTCTGGACAAAATAAATAAATAAATAAACTTTATAGTCCTGGTTCACTTAGCATTCACATTAACACTTATGAGTTAAAAAATAAAACACAAAACCTACTACTGCATTTTAAGTTTGCATGATGTGTACTGAATTAAATGCTTTTTGTTTCGTGTGTGTGTGTGTGTGTGTGCATGTGATGGTATTGTATCAGACGTTGTGATTAGCTTGTAAATTGTTTATTAGACTCAAAACCGTGCCAGGAATTCCTGCGTCCAACACGCATGCAAATTAGTTTCTAATGCCTGTGCTGTATTGTGCAGAATGGCTCCTTTGATATATCAGATGCATAATGGTAAATCCTTTTATTTCATTCAGGCTAAATGCATAAGTGTATGGGGCAAGTCTTGCTTTGGTGAAATAAGACTATTTTCTCTAGTACTGGGTCAAGTTTTCTGGTTTTGTGGCACATTCACACTCTAAAAAGCACTGAGGGACTGTTGAGGCCTAATTTAATGGCTCCATTTCCCTTTGATAGGACAATTATCTGTGAGATATAAAAGAAGCCAGTTTCTAGTCATGCTAGATTTTGTTCAAGCCAAATTTGTTCATACGGCAAATCCATATTTTAGTTAGTGTCCTTATTATTGTCCTTATTGCGCACTCTACCAACTAAATGACGTGAAATTTGACCAAGGCCATTGTTACTATTAGTCTTATGTTATGCACATTGCATTTGCATTAATTTACATGGCTTTGTGAATATTTTATATATGCCATCCTAAAACTCCCACGGTGGAATAAATCACATCAACGCATTATAAACTGAATCACAAAATACCTGCACGCACATAAAACTGCGTATATGAGGTCCACATACTATAGATATGCTATATATTTTTCATCGTTTGAAGTTTGCAGAGCACTTATGGCAAGGATTTAGCACTAGGTTCATTTTGTCTAACAAATATCCACTCCGATGCGTTTGTTTAAAGAGACTTTACTGTGCATTCAAGGTAAACATTTCTGTTTCTTTGGGATTTTAACTCATGACCTTGATGTTAGCAGCACTGGTCTGTCAGCTAATTAGAGAAAGTATGGATGTGTGCTGAAATGCTCTGTGTATTCCTTGCATAAATACTAATGTTTATATATCAACTCATTGAGTCTGGTCTTTCATTGGATTCTTGTTATGCTACAGAAAAGGTGGATGTCAAAAATTTCATAAATTGAGTGCAGTATATTTCTATAGGACATTTATTTATTTGATGTGCATGACTTTTTCAATAAATAACAAATAAAATAGAAAAAAAATTAAAGAAACATAAGCAAACAAATGCTAATTTATTCATTCATTTACATGTATTATATTTATTTATTTGTATGTTTATATATTTATAAATATTTAATATGTATGCATTTTTGTTTATTTTATAAATTTTATTTGTTATTTAAAAGCATAAGCAAGCAATCAAATGAATTCATTCATTTACATGAATTTCTGTATTTTTATTTTTTTTTATTTTATTTAACTATTCATTTAATTATTAATAAATGCATAATTGTTGGATCTATTTTATTTGTTATTTAAAAATATATGCAAACAAACACATTCATTTATTCATTTACATGTATTACCTTTATTTGTTTGTTTGTTTATAAATATTTGATATGTATTTTGTTTGTTTTATATAATTTGTTATTTAAAAACATAAGCAAGCAATTCAATTCATTCATATTTCATATAGCAATTCAATTTATTTATTTATTTATTTATTTTTAACTATTCATTTAATTATTAATAAATGCATAATTATTTGATATTTATGCACTTTCTTGTTTAATTATTTGATCACTTTTATTTGTTATTTAAAAATATATGCAAACAAACACATATTACATTTATTTGTTTGTTTGTTTGTTTATAAATAATTAATATGCATGTATTTTTGTTTATTATATATATTTTATTTGTTATTTAAACGCATAAGCAAGCAATCAAATTCATTTATTAATTTGCATACATTTAATTAATTAATTTATTAATTTACATGTATTACCTTTATTTATGTATTTATTTGTTTGTTTGTTTGTTTGTTTGTTTGTTTATAAATATTTTATATGTATGCATTCATTTATTAATTTACATGTATTACCTTTATTTATGTATTTGTTTGTTTGTTTGTTTGTTTGTTTGTTTGTTTGTTTGTTTATAAATTCATTCATTCATTCATTCATTCATACATTCATTTTCTTTTCGGCTTAGTCCCTTTATTTAACTGGGGTCACCACAGCGGAATGAACCGCCAACTTATCCAGCATATGTTTTACACAGCGGATGTGCGGATGTGTTCCAGCTGCAACCGATCTCTGGGAAACATCCATACACACTCATTCACACACACTACAGACAATTTAGCCTACCTAATTCCCCGGACCGCATGTCTTTGGGCTTGTGGGGGAAACCGGAGCACCCGGAAGAAACCCACGCGAACAGGAGAAAAAAATGCAAACTCCACACAGAAACGCCAACCCACCCGAGGCTCGAACCAGCGACCTTCTTGCTGTGAGGCGACAGCACTACCTACTGCGCCACCTTGTCACCCTTAAATATTTCATATGTATGCATTTTTTTTGTTTATTTTATATCTTTTATTTGTTATTTAAAAACATAAGCAAGCAAACAAATTCATTCATTCATTTACATGTATTTTATTTATTTATTTATTTTATTAACTATTCATTTAATTATGAATAAATGCAAAAATATTATATATATATATATATATATATATATATATATATATATATATATATATTATATATATATATATATATATATATATATATATGCATTTCCCAGAGATGGGTTGCGGCTGGAAGGGCATCCGCTGCGTAAAATCGTGCTGGATAAGTTGGCGGTTCATTCCGCTGTGGCGACCCCGCAAGGGACAAAGCCGACAAGAAAATGAATGAATGAATGAATATATATGCATTTTTTGCATAAATACCTTTATTATCAAGTACTTTTATTCTGGCTTGTTTTATCATTTTTCTCCTCTTTTTTTCCCCTCTGAGTGTGTAGTCATTGTAGGCTATCAATGAGAATCTCTCCCCCATGTCTAAGCCCAGTCAATTAAAATGCCCGAGATTCGACTTTCTAATAACTGGCTAGTCTTGTCAGGATTCCACCATGCAATTACGGGCAGAAACGCTTCTTGGCATCGCAATTATAAGTTTAATTATACTAGATAGCTATCAAGGAAGTGGCGGCATCAGGGAGAATCTTCCATCATCTGACGTGGCCTCAGTAATGGCGGGGTGACTTAATGAATTCAGTGTTTGTGGCGTCGGCCAATTTTGGGTTGTGACACCGAAATGCCTCATAAGCGTTTTCGACCTGTCCTCCAATGGCAAATGAAAGGGAGTGGAAAGTGGTGAGAAACAGGAAGGGAATTTAGTTAACACTGTCCAATTAACTTGGCGATTTGCCTTGGACAAACTGCATCACGATAAAGGATTAATGTGTTGCATTGTTATTTAATATCTAAAGTGCTCTTTCAGACGGATCGCTCGTTGTGAAACATTGAGAACAACTATCCTTTTATTATAAACACTCACTGTTTAAATTATTGATTGTACATTTTCTTGATCTAAAACATCAACGGAATGTATTAAAATCAATCCAAAGGGCTGGGATTAACAATGTTTCATAAGAGGCATTGTGCTTATGCATTATTTAAAGCAAACATGCATTTATACAATTAGCATGTAAGTGCAGAGAGGTGAATTGATCTTGGTTGATACTGAATCTGCATTTTTGAAAGAATGATGCAAATCTGAGTTAAAACCAAGCGGCAACCTCCCACTCCCCCTCGTGAATCTCATACGGAAGTAACTGAAACTGCAATTCATCAAAATTCTGCTAGGCCTGGCTCCATAATACAGGGTGGGCCATTTATATGGATACACCTTTATAAAATGGGAATGGTTTCCTGAAAAGTGGATTGGCCGTCGTGGGCCAGTTGAATGGCCCCCAAGGTCTCCCAATCTGACCCCCTTAGACTTTTATCTTTGGGGTCATCTGAAGGCAATTGTCTATGTAATTTATTAAGGTGTATCCATATAAATGTCCCACCCTGTAGAGCAGATTTCTATTGACCCCAATGTTAAACTGGCCAACTTTACAAAAAAAAAAAAAAAGGTGTTTACACCCTGGTAAAAAATTATTTTGGTGTATATAGCTAATATTACATTTCATGACAACTATGAGGGGGATGATTTTTTTTTAAACTCATCTGTTTCGTTTATTATGTTATATTAAGTCTGCATAGTCATGTCACCTCAGCTGATTCTGGCTAATAAGCCTATACAGTACATCACATTTTTGTTTTGTTTTATCATTACAGTCAATTGCTTTTTGGAATTATTTCCTACAATTATCAGATGATATGATATGCTGTGTGCACTTAATTGTGCTCACAAACAATTCACGTGGCCTCCATTTCCCAGGTGAGTGAAATTATACCCTGTGTTGGGGAGTAACTTGTTACATGTAACGGCGTTACGTAATTTAATTACAAAATAAAAGTAACAGTAATTTGTTACAGTTACTGAGAAAAAAAAAATGTGTAATTAAATTACAGTTACTTATGAAAATGTTAAAGATTACAAATGGGATTACATCTAAAAATATTCTTTAAAAATCTGGGATATGTTAAATAATATTAATCTGTTGCTTTGTCTGTTTTTGCACGATGCCTTCTGATAAGGCCATTTATTAAAGCAGTGTTATTCTGAAGATAGAATTGTATTCATATCACACTATATACAGTTAAAGTCAGAAGCCCCCCTTTGATTTTTTTTCTTTTTAAAATATTTCCCATATTATGTTTAACAGAGCAAGGAAGTTTTCACAGAATATGTCAGACAATATTTTTTTCTGGAGAAAGTCTAATTTGTTTTATTTCGGCTAGAATAAAAGCAGTTTAAAAAAAAAAAAAAAAAAAAAAAAAACATTTTAAGGTCAAAATAATTAGCCCCTTTAAGCTACAGTATATTTTTTTTCGATAGTTTACAGAACAAACCATCATTGTATATTAACTTGCCTAATTACCCTAACCTGCCTAGTTAACCTAATTAATCTAGTTAAGCCTTTAAATGTCACTTTAAGCTGTATAGAAGTGTCTTGAAAAATATTGAGTAAAATATTATTTACTGTCATCATGGCAAAGATAAAAGAGATCAGTTATTAGAAATGAGTTATTAAAACTATTATGTTTAGAAATGTGTTGAAAAAATCTGCTCTCCATTAAACAGAAATTGAGGAAAAAATAAATGAGGGGATAATAATTCAGGGGGGCTAATAATTCTGACTTTAACTGTAAATCACAAAATAAATAAAAAAACATATTGCATTGTTAGATTTTTCCCTAGTTGAAACTGTATATTCAATTCCTACCCCTAAACCCAACCCTCTCAGAAAACATTCTGCATTTTTACATTTTCTAAATACATAATTCTGCATGATTTATGAGACGTTTTCCTCATGGAGTAACAAAATTGACTGGTTTTGCTATACTTTTGGCGACATTTGGACACACACAATTTTAATTTTTAAAATACCTGTCAAGTATTGATTTGCTTGCTTACTTATTTGCTTATCCACATAACTAAGTAATTAACAAGTGTATTTTATTTATTTATTTACTTTTGCTGTCATTACTTCAATATTAGTATATATATATATAGTGTCAAAGCATCTTAATAAAGTACTTTATGGAAGATCAGAAAAAACATTTTATTGTGTTTAACTGTAAATGTTGAACATATTTGAGCTGTTTAATAAAAAAAAAAAACACATTTAATTTTATTTAATTTTATTTAATTTGTTTAATTACATTTTATTTACATTTAATTTAATTTTATTTTATTTTGAGCAATTTACATTCCGTAGTAGTTGTTGTTATATTTCCATTTATTTGTACTGGACAATGATCATTCATTGGCCCTAATTTAATTTCTATACCACTGCTTTAGCAAAAGCCTAGAAAGTGCAGCAATCTTGAATTACAGTAGACATGACAGGATCATGAGAGCATGATGGACTTCAGCTTCAGGCTAGGAAGCACGATGTACCACATCCCCAGCTGCAGGCTTACATTTCAGTTCAATTGAAAGCACGTGAAGGCTATATTCAGCAAACATTAACTTTTTTCACCACCTAACAACACTTCAACACATTGTTTGGTCTCTTGTTTCTCCACCATGGACAGACAATTGTGCGCACATACACAGTCCACCATTCCTGCTACCTTCTGTGTGTGTGTGTGTGTGTGTGTGTGTGTGTGTGTGTGTGTGTGTGTGTGTGTGTTCCTCTAATGAGCCTTAGCACCTCACTATCACCATGGCTACCAGCGTGTTACACACACACACACAGACATGCACACACACACATGCTCGCACACACAGACCCTTAAGCTCTAAGTAAGAGCCTGTATCCCCAGCAGGACAGATATACAGCAGGCAGCCTCAGGAGTCTCTCAGTCTGACAGTCTACTAACACTTACAGCAGGTAACAACGCTTACTGCTACAAAGCTAATGCGTGCACCTCGGCTTTCTGCCAAAATAATAGCTTTCTAACATTTACATTTAAAATATATTAATTTAGTGACTTGCAAATAAGGATTACAACTGGCAATCTTAAAGCGATATTCACCCAAAAAATACAATGAGTGATTCATTAGGACGTTTTGAATGTAATAGATTTTTTTTAGGTGCAGGGATTTATTTTAATAATCACAAACAACACAAATGTTGGAACACTGTGCTGTAGTCTAACTGAGTCAGTTTTTAAAAAGAGATTTAAGGATTTTTTTTTTTTTTTTGGACTTTGAGATTTGTAACTTTTTGCATATTTATTTATTTTTTTATTTTTTTATTTATTAATTAATTTATTTATGCCTAAAGAGTAGGGGTTTAATGGTACACAGAAGTCACGGTTTGGTACAAACCTTTGTTTTCGGGTCACATATCGATAATATGTTTGATACAAAAGGAATAAGTAACAAATCCCCAGTGTTTACTTTTTTCTCTTTACTTTGAACGGGCAAGAACAAGTGTTACAGTCAGCTACAGAAAAGAAAAGCTTCTTGTTATATGAGAGTACAAAATAAATAGAATTATGAAAGCTGAAACTTAAAATATAACTTATAAGTACTTAGGATACTGTGTATTTTAACATTCAAAGGTTAAGTTCTACCCAATGACTGTATAAAATATGGACGACGGCATTAAATGCTGTGAAGGAAAAAAACGCCTTGTGACGGGCACAAAATGTCGCAAAAAACTGCTGAAATTGGAGCCTGGGCATGCGCAGAAGGACTGCCTGATGGAGCCAGAGGGATCGAACTTCCAACCAAACGCTTGTACATCAAATCAACCACGCCCCCCCGAACTTCTCACTTGACCGCCGTTGTCTGCTTTATAACAAAGGCTCGCTAATGTACACTTTGCGTTTACATAGGAGCCTGCGTTTGCTGTTTTATCAACACAGATGGTTGTAATAACGTTAACAAAGGTGAGGTTTTATATAATGAAGATTTAATTGAGCCAGCTCCGGGCCGCAGCGCACATTACTCGCAGGCCGATTCGGCTTGGATGCAGCAGCATCGGCTCGCTAACGGCCACCGCATCTGGCCTGATTGACTTGGGCTGGAATCGGGCAGTGAGTCCATAGGCATCCGGCCCGAGTAGGTACAGCAGACAGAGTCGGGCTGAGGGGTAAGTCTCCGGCAGGCGAGACTATAGCCGGAACTGGCCCGAGTGTATTTTGCTATCTGGGTAGTTAGGCGTGTATCAGCAAACTGATAAAGCCCTGACCTTACCGAATAAACAGTGTTCCACCAGATCCTGTATGTCAGAAACTATAGTTTACTGCTGAGCAACTCATTTTATCATGGTAAATTAACACAGAAATGGAATAATAACACTTTAGTCTCCTGCCAAAGCTCCGACGTCTGCTTTGAGAAACTGTCAATCACAGCTGTCAATCACGATGACACGCCCAGCATTAAATTACTGCTCAAAACATACTCTTTACAAAAATGAAGTTCTGCACCTATAACCAGTGCCTTAACTGACCAGAACCATCTTTCGGAACATTTTATTGCAAGTGTAATTAATTTTTTTTTATTTGGTCTCATGTCTCCTTCATTAACACGGAGGAGGCGGTCTTTATGACTTGTACTGCAGCCAGCCCCCAGGGGGCGATCTAACGGCCGAGACCTTCACTCAAAAGCAGGCTTGTGGCACACTTGATTCTACCCCATCACAGAAAAAATAAATAAATAAACATTAATTGTGCATTCAATTTAAGATTCAGTAAGCATCAAATCTGAAATCTATTTGAATGTAAATGCTAGGCTTCTGTGCTCACGGGATGGGACAGTGTCTTCTGTTGATTGTTTTCCTCTATACAGTGCATCCGGAAAAAATTCATAGCGCTTCATTTTTTCCACATTGTTTTAATGTTACAGCCTTTTTCCAAAATGGATTGAATTCATTTATTTCCTCAAAATTCTACACACAATACCCCATAATGACAATGTGAAAAAACATTTTTTGAAATTGTTGCAAATTTATTATAAATAAAAAACCTGAAAAATCACATGTTGAGTAATACTATATACTGCAAGTCAATGATCAACTGTCCAAGTAAATCTATGTTCCCAAAGGTATCTTACTGTATTTCCTCTTTCTAAAAGCTACCTCTCGTCTGACCTGTCTTCCCCTAAAATGTGTGCTGTCTGTGTATGGTGGGGGTGGGGGGGGGGGGGGGGGGTGTAAAATTTTGCTACATGTAAAAGTGTGTGTGACAAAGGCTTCATCATTAATCCTTGACAATCCTTATGATACACTCAGACCTTGTGGAGTAAAATAATAGGTTTGTGCAAGAAATTGAACATCTCAGTGCATGCATGAGTGTAGTGAGTGCGAGGTTCTGGTCTCTTGATGACTTACTGTATGCGTCGCACAATCGGACATGAGGTGACTAGAGTCCATGCATGTTTTTTTCTGAAATGCTTCTTACCTGTGGTTGTCCAAGATGTGGCAAATGTTGTAAATTACACTAGAAGGGTATCTAAGTGCATCTAAGTGCACCCTTGTGTATGCGTCATCAAGTGACTGGAAGCAAACGCTCACTGCATTTGAGCATGTGTCAAGAACTGTTTTGCCCAGGGTTTAAAGTAAGGATGCAACAATACAGTTAGCCTATATGGTTCAATACATACCTCGGTTTTTTAACACGGTTTTCGGTTCGATTCTGTTGGCTTGACACATAAGTGTTTTTTTATTTGTTATTCTATGCTTAGGCAATAGGAACAGTAAGAGGTTAAGGTTAACAATTTATTGCAATACCCCTTTATTTTACTTAAAAGTCAAGAAAAGTATACTAGTTCCTAGTGTATTGTATGATAAAAAAATACCACTGAAATTTCACAGGTGTCGCAGTAACGCAGTAGGTAGTGCTGTCACCTCACAGCAAGAAGGTCGCTGGTTCGAGCCTTGGCTGGGTCAGTTGGCGTTTCTGTGTGGAGTTTGCATGTTCTCCTTGCGTTCGTGTGGGTTTCCTCCGGTTTCCCCCCACAGTCCAAAGACATGCGGTATAGGTGAATTGGGTAGGCTAAATTGTCTGTAGTGTATGAATGGGAATGAGTGTGTGTGTGGATGTTTCCCAGAGATAGGTTGCGGCTGGAAGGGCATCCGCTGCGTAAAAACGTGCTGGATAAGTTGGCGGTTCATTCCGCTGTGCCGACCCCGGATTAATAAAGGGACTAAGCCGAAAAGAAAATGAATGAATGAATGAAATTTCACAGCTGCTTGTAGCCCATGTACAAACTGGGGAACACATAAATTCCTACATTTTGAAAAAAAAACATACATATGACGTTAATGAACATAAATTGACCGTTTCAAATAAACACATTTGTACTTCAGTAAACATAAATAAACCATTTTAATTAAACTTAACAGTACTCCAGTACAGTATCCTTCATTCAGAATAAAGTGCAATTTCACTTAGGTCATCTATCTATTCCGTATCTTCTTTAAAAAGATAAGCCTGACAACATTGTGGTGATTGTTGTTTTTTGGAGGACTTTATTACCATCTCTTCTATCCTGCCTTCAGACAGCGATATTGCTGGGTGATGGCGCCGCAGATGTGCAGTCATGTTGTAAGTGTTTCCGTGTGAGTAGGCTATTTGTGTAAAACAATTCTTGCACAAAGTCATTTTTTTTGTTCACCGTTTTTTCTTCCTCTGCATTATACTCAACGACAAAACCGAAATCCCCACAACACGGATTTGAAAGATGCCTACGCTTCCTCGTACTGTTCCCTCACTTCACCGCCGCTCGCCATGTTAAAGTGTGGAATGATAGTTAAGCGCCCCCTAACTTTAGACCATAGTGATTGAATATTTACTCGCGGGGAGGACTTTCCTCATCACAGCTCGTAGACTTACAGGCACACATAAACAGTTAATTCCGAGATAAATAAAACCCACTTAAATGATTTAAACGTAAAACCGAAAAAAACACAATTCACAAGTATTGAACCATGGATGTCGTACCTAACGGTTTAATACTATATTTGGTCCCACTTTATAGTGTCGCTTATACCTGTGAACTTACATGGTAATTAGATGTGTAAGTAGTATGTAACTACAGTGTATGTACACACGTTTACATAGTATTTACTTTTGTATTACTGGTGTAACTACATTCATGTAACAACCCACTGAATAGTATGTGTAAGTACAAATGTGTAACAGGACATTGGTAACAACAGTAGGAAAGTACACATCTGTAACAAGAATTATGTAAGTGCATTGTGTAACAACAATATGTACTTGCAGATGTTTTCCCACTTCCACACCTGTTTGCAGATCATGCACTTGTGAACACTGTATGGCAGAACTAATGCTGCATTAGAAGGTTTCACCTTGTGATACCAGTGTACTTACATGGTAACTCCACAGGAACTGTCCACTTAATATAAAGTGTAAAATGGTCACAAATTACTGTGTAACTTGTAGAAATATCTTCTATGCAACACTTTAATAACAGTGTAGTTACATGGTAACTCCACAGGAACAGTCCACAATATAAAGTTTAAAATAAAATTCATTTTCGTTTCGGCCTAGTCGCTTTATTAATCTGGGGTCGCCACAGCGGAATGAACCGCCAACTTATCCAGCATATGTTTTACACAGTGAATGCCCTTCCAGCTGCAACCCATCTAAGCCGAAAAGAAAATGAATGAATGTATGAACAGTAATTTGTGACCATTTTATACTTTATATTGAGTGGATCCTGTGGATTAACCATGCAAGTACACTTGTATCACAAGGTGAAACCTTCTAATGCAGCCATACAGTGTTCACAAGTACATGATCTGCAAACAGGTGTGGAAGTGGGAAAACATCTGCAAGTACATATTGTTGTTACACAATGCACTTACATAATTCTTGTTACAGATGTGTACTTTCCTAGTGTTGTTACCATTGTCCTGTTACACATTTGTACTTACACATACTATTCAGTTGGTTGTTACATGAGTGTAGTTACACCAGTATACACAAGTAAATACTCTGTACCAGTGTGTACATACACTGTAGTTACATACTACTTACACATCTAATTACCATGTAAGTTCACAGGTATAAGCGACACTTAATATAAAGTGGGACCCTATATGGGTCACATAACCAGTGATCTGTTCCTGGAAGATCACTGACATACTACACTCACGTCATTCAGGAACTACATATCCCAGCATGCCTTTGCACACACCGGTCACCATTCACCATTAATCACGCACAGCTGAATACCGTCATCATGAATTGTTTGGACTATTTATACACATTGCACACACCAGTCAATGCTGAGTCTTTGTTTGTCAGTACCTGTATGGTTTTAGTGAGTGTCGTCCTGTTCATAGTTGTTTTAGATGATTGTTTTGTTACTTTTTGTACTTTAACCATCGCTTTGTTTTTGCATTTTTCGATGCCCTTTATTACAGCAGAGTTCTTGGTTTTTTGACTTCACTTTTTTTTTGTCTGCACGAATAATCTTTTTCTTTAAAAATTGCATTTGGATCCAACCTCTTGTCTTCACTCCCCTGACACACGGTGACAATATTGAGAATTGTGGCATCCCTAGTTTAAAGCTCATCATATTGTAAATAATGCGTTCTAAAAGTCTAAGAAACCATGAATCTCAGAAAAGCTCTTTATTGTCCCTAATACAAAAAAACAAAACAAAAATAATGTGACAACACAAATAAACACAAAAAAAGTAATCATTATCTTCAATGGTCTGAGAATGGGAAAACAAAATGTACAACTATCCCTTTACATACATAATGCATGACTCTTGATTTTTAATTTTTTTATTAAAATTTTTACCTTAACATTTATTAGTAACTTAAATATATGTTAATCAGTTATAAATTGAAGGTGAATCGCTGAGACCCCTACTGGTCCTATAAAGAGAGATGTTGGTCAGCTCACAAATGAGCTTCGGTTTTTGACTAAAATATGAACATAAGATGGATCAAAGACATCTAAATGAGCCCCCCATAAAACAGCACAAGGTGTGACAATATGCTCTCTATAAAAAGCACAGAATGTGCTCAAGCATGCCTGTTTTTTTTTGCTCATTAAAGTTCAGTTGAGACATCATACATGCCTTCTCTAGCCAGAATTCACATATTTTCAAATTATATAAGCTCTTATCAATTCTCAGTTGTTCAAGTCATAAATCAGTATACACTGGAAAAAAATATTCATTTTTTTTTAAGGTAAGTGGTTGGAAACAATTTATAGGGCTGAATTTAAACAAACAGATTCAGTTGAACATTATTAAACTTTGTTTGTTTAAATGTAGCTCATATAAATGGTTTGCAACCACTTACCATTAAAATATAATAAGGCCCAATCCCAATTCTACCCCTTATGCTGTGTTCACACCAGGCGCGGAACGCGCGGCTAAATCGCGCTATTCGCGAGTAAATAGACGCGTGAACATTTGAGTTTACTCGCTTCATTCCCGCGTCAGATTCAATTCAATTCATCTTTATTTGTATAGCGCTTATACAATGTAGATTGTGTCAAAGCAGCTTCACATGGAAGATTATAGCGAATTGAAACAGAGTCAGTTCAGTTTTCAGAGATTAAGTTCAGTTCAGTTTAGCACAGTTCAGTGTGGGTTAATAATCACTACTGAGAGTCCAAACACTGAATAGCAAATCCATCGATGCGCAGCTCTACAGATCCCGAACCATGCAAGCCAGTGGCGACAGCGGCGAGGAAAAAACTTCACCAATTGGCGAAAGCCAAGATTTAAAAAAAACCTCGAGAGAAACCAGGCTCAGTTGGGCACGACCATTTCCCCATGGCCAAACGTCTTGTGCAGAGCTGCAGTCTAGGCGCAGGAAGCTGGACCTCAGCGAAGACTCGTCTGTCCTTGGAGAATCACAGGAGTCAGTCTCATGTTCTCACTCCACGATGACCACCACAGCAGCTGCTCAGGATATGGCCTGGTCCAGAAAACCTTGGGATCATCTCGTCGCTGGTCTCTGATCGCGTCAGTGGCACTGCAGACTCCGCTTCATTCGCGCGTCAAACCCCGCTTCATTCGCGCGTCAAATTCACTTCAGAACAGATGCGGATTCGCGTCATGGGCAGGGCTTCTGTCTGCCCGGTGACTGTAGCTTCATTGCTAAATGGTTAACATGGATTTTATTGATAAAATAACTGTGTTTATGTGCTTTATGAAGGCTGAAAAACAGCGTCGATATGTTTGGACCAGTGTCTGAGTCCACTCGATACTTTCTGAGGTGCACCCAGCTCTGTGAGCTCATAAACTCCTCCAGAAACTTAACCTGGATGACGGAGGCTTTCAGCGGTGCTTCTGACTGAACCAAGCCCAGATTGATAAACTGTTATCGGTGTCGGCTGAAGGATTTCCTCCGGGACACCCTCAAAAGGTGCCACGTCACAATCATGTCCCCACAAGAGCAAGCTCCTGATTGGTTAAAGCGGCGCGAATGTCCGCAGAAGTTCAGATTTTTGAACTCGAGTGATTTGCGCGTCAAACGCTCAATGCGCGCGGCGCCATTTGCGCATATCGCGCCATCCGCGCCGCGCCATTCGCGCAATTCGCGCCACGCCATTCACGTGTATCGCGCCGCAGGATGCCTATTCATGCGTTTGCATTGACTTAACATGTAAATCCCTTGCGCTTGACGCTTCTTCCGCGTCTGGTGTGAACGCAGCATTAGCCCTTCCCCTTACCCAATTCTCTTTAACTTGATTGTGTAGGGCTAAGGGGAAGCGCTAGAAAGCCCTTGAAATTAAGATTTTTCAGGACCACACTCGAAACCAAGGGGTAAGTAAATTTAAAAAACGTTTTTTTTTTTAAGTAAAAAAAAACCGCTAAAATAAAAAAGGCTAAATTACGCTTTCTATAATCCCTAATAATAACTCCTGTATAACAGTCACACAACATACTGTCAAATCTGACACTCGACACTCAAATACCCTGTCAGAAAATCATTTGAGCTTTTTACAGTGTCTGATATAATGTTAGTATTGTTTTCTTGTGTTTACATAAGTGAATATGGCCACGGTGTAAATGCACAGCCACATTATATACTGTAATTCTGATAAAATGACATACTGAATGCCTTCAGTGATTTCCTGAAGATAAATACAAAAAAATAATGCAACTTGAATAAGTACAGCAGTCGTGATCGTCGATCTTATATAAAGCAAGAGATCGCGATGACTTATGATGACATGTGCAGGTGTTGTAGTGCTGTCCAATTTCTTAGGGGTACATTTTGAAGCCTTTCCCTTCATACTCTGTTTCAAGGGCCAAGGGGAAGATGTAGGGATACAAACAGTTTTTCAGTCTAGGAGTAAATGTTTTTTTAATGACACTGAATACAAGGTAAATAAAGTGTTTGTGTATTTCTTATTTTATGTTAAACAATGTGAAACAATGTTTCTGCATAATATAATGCAATGCAGCCTCTTGAGGTCACTGTGCGAACTTGAAATTGTACTTGGCAAATGTATGAACATAAATGGAAATCAATTACACTTAGTACAAGGGGTTGATAACAGTGAAGCATGGGGCAATCTCTGCGTCCCTGCTACAATTTCCTTTTTTTCCCCTCACCCCCTCCAATTTATTCTTTCATGAAGCATATTGATGTAACTGAAGGTCTTATTAAATCAGACAAGTTCATTTGTTTAAGTCGTTTAAGCCCCACAGGTCCCTAATGGCTAATGATTTATAGCAGGAAAGAATTCGGCATTCAGGCACTTTCAGACCTGTTCGCCCTGTCGCTCTGTGGAGGTGTCACATTACTTAGGAAATTAATGCAGGAGGAAGTCACTGTTTTTGGCTGGAGAATTAATCACTAACGAGACGAATGAGATGGAAGCGAATGCTCCAGTTTTTTATTCCAGCACGCCGTCGGTGGCTACGCTAGTTCACAAAGGCTACGGCCGAGAGACGTAGCGGTTGTTATAAACAAAGCGAGTTGTTAATGGGCATCTCTTCATGCTGCATGCATATAATACATCATACCTCTTATATCCTGAGGCCACAACACTTTCGTTGTGATATGGAATGTTCCTGAGAGAAGGACAGCAATGGCTTATTGTTCAGGCTTCATACTAGAGGTCAAGGTGATGTCAGATATTAGCCTCGATCACGCGTCTTTTTGCTTCCATTATGCTAAGAATCTAAAACCCATTTTCTGACTCACATGTGCAATATGAAACTCTGCTGGGACTGCTAGCTGCTAGCATAACAAACATCACTATGCCTTCCTTAGAGACTGAGAGGAGTGCTTGTAATTTAAATTGCCACAGCGTGTTGGTTTATCATTGACACCTATTTGTAAATTCCCAAATGTGATGTAATGTAATATAAAGCCAGAGAAAATTGAGGAATAATTCCTAATGCCATGTTCTAAGCAACTCTGTAAGTAGCTAACCCAGTGTATTGGAGATAAATGGTGAATTCGGCAACATTTCTGCAAAATGATGATACTATTTTGTTTCATTTTGGGACACATTAAAAGTGAAATGGACTAAAAGTGTGTTCAGGTTTATTAAAAACCGTTAAATGTGAATCTGGAACAATTATATTATGCTGGATGTTGTACATTTTGTGACAACAAAAAATACACTAGGGTGATTGTATGTTTGCATTTTCTTGGAACAGTCCAGGTTTTTGTTTCCCTGTCCCCAAATGGAGCTCTCCCTTGAAATTCTCCTTAAAATATGGAATATTAATTTTAAACCATCACATCAATTGTTAATAGACATTGTTACATGCTAATTATACTAATTAGTAGTCATATACTAATTATTCATGCCAAAATTTGCATTACATTTACATTTAGTCATTAGGGAGATGCTTTTATTCAGAAGAGCGAAGTATAATATGTTGAACAAGGTGTGGGATTGTTTTAAACGTTTTATATTCCAAATAACACACTGTCCAACCACAATGAGTCTCACAAACAAAGATAGTAATAATATCTCTATCTCCCAAATAGTAATAATAAAGTAAACAATTAGTCTTGTAACCTTGCAGAAAACACATACATTGTTCTCAAAAAGCCTAACATGTTAAATTATTAGCCTGATTAGGATGATTAAATTGTGTTTCCAAAAATATAAAAATCAAAAGTTCTAATTGATGTAAGTAATTGTGAAATGGGGCGGCACGGTGGTTATCACTGTCACAGCAAGAAGGTTGCTGGTTCGAGTCCCGGCTGTGCAAGTTGGCATTTCTGTGTGCAATTTGCATGTTCTTGCTGTGTTTGTGTGGGTTTCCTCCGGGTGCTCCGGTTTCCAAAGACAGTCCAAAGACATGCACTATAGGTGAATTGGATTAACTAAATTGGCCTTAGGGTACGAGTGTGTGTGTGTGTGTGTGAATGTGAGAGTGTATGGGAGTTTCCCAGTACTGTGTTGTGACTGGAAGGGCATCCGCTGCGGCATAGTTGCCGGCATAGTTGGTGGTTCATTCCGCTGCGGCGACCCCAGATAAATAAAAGACTAATCAGATAGAAAAGGAATGAATTAATGAATTGTAAAATGTTCATACTTATTCTAAAATGCTCTTCTCAAATTGTACCAGGGGAGCTACTGAGCAAGTTTACTCTTTTAGAAAAGCCATACATACTGTATATGAATCTGGACCACAAACCCAGTCTTACAGTATGTTGCAAAAGTCAGAATGAGTCAAAATGATGGATTTTTTTTTGTATGCAAAAACAGCATTATAATATTAATTAAGTTCATGTTCGGTTAAAACTTATTTTTTTAAATGGTAATATGCTTTAATTTAAATTTAATTTAATTTAAACCTAATTTAAAGAAACCGCTTTAAAAGAAAGTGAACAGCTTTTTGAATCTCTAGATTGCAAATTTTTCAAATAGTTTTGAACCAAATATCCTGTCCTAACAAAGTATACATCAACGGAAAACTTTTTTATTCAGCTCTTTATGTGATGTATGAATTTATTTATCCAAAATAAAATAAAGTAATCATGCAAAGCAAGTCATTTATAAACCAGAACCTGCCTTATAATCAAAACAGATTATAAAAGAAACGTTGTTGCTGCTTCTTACCACTATAATAGAGTTCACTTCAGCTAGAAACAACAGTGATTTGTATGTATTAGCCACATTATTTGGAGTTCTTCAAAACCATAATGCGCATTTTCCTATTGAACCGGGTTGAGGTCTGTTTAGCCCTGAGCTGTTTTTTTGAAGACAGATCCTTCACGTTCCTGTCACAAATCTCTGGTGTTTTAATATGAAAGGTGACATATTAGAAATGAGTGATTCTGGTAATGTGCGTGCGTGATAAATGATGAAGTGCAATCACTCATTGTGAAGTGGTGACGAAGTAGGTAGCGCTGCTAATAGCGCAGCAGATGACAAAGCAAGTATTTTGGATGGCTTGTGGTGAGGAGTTTATTCTGGAGTAAATATCGTGGGATTTAGAAACGGCCTCATTATGTTGTATTATCTGATATATCACTATTCCTGCCATCGGTTTTTTTTCTTCTTCTTTTCCCCCCTCTGTTTTCTCTCATGATGCGTTTCAGATGACAGCTATTTCTGCTTAGATGACAGTCATGTTTTCAGCTTGTTCACACTTATGAGAGGTACATTAACAGTGCTGCAATGTGCTTGATGGAATTTGAGGATTAGATGGAAAAGGGAGCATATTATGTTAAGGCAAAACACTGCATGTAAATAGGGTAAACAAAATAAACTACAGTAGTTATCACCATCTTCATCCAGCTACTTGATTACATTAAGAATTGCGGGTATTTTTTTATATAACAAGTGTTTATGTTGAAATGTGCAATTTAAGCAGTTTTATTATATGCAG
The DNA here is from genome assembly GCA_903798195.1 of Danio kyathit. Taxonomy (NCBI): domain Eukaryota; kingdom Metazoa; phylum Chordata; class Actinopteri; order Cypriniformes; family Danionidae; genus Danio; species Danio kyathit. The sequence goes on from LR812524.1 coordinate 44,068,599, forward strand.
TATGTGCTTATTTGCATAAACTGCCCGGACACTTTATTAGGTACAACTGTCCAACTGCTCTTTAACACAAATTTCTAATCAGCCAATCACATGGCAGCAACTCAATGGCGTGTAGACTTAGTCAATACGATCTGCTGTAGTTCAAGCACCGAGCATCAGAATGGGGAAGAAAGGTGATTTAAGTGTCAGGGTTGTTGGTGCCCGACGGGTTAGTTTGCTGAACTGCTGATCTACTGGGATTTTCACGCACAGCCATCTCTAGGGTTTACAGAGCAGGATCAGGAAAAAAATATATATTGTATCCAGTGAGAGGCAGTTCTGTGGGCACAAATGCCTTGTTGATGTCAGAGGTCAGTGGAGAATGGTCAGACTGGTTCAAGCTGATAGAAAGGCAACAGTAACTCTAATAACCACTAGTTACAACCGAGGTATGCAGAAGAGAATCTCTGAACGCACAACACGTTGAACCTTAAGGCAGATTGGCTACAGCAGCAGAAGACACACCGGGTGCCCCTCCTGTCAGCTAAGAACAGGAAACTGAGGCTACAATTCGCACAGGCTCACCAAAATTGAACAATAGAAGATTGAAAAAACGTTGGCTGGTCTGATGAGTCTCGATTTCTGCTGCGACATTTAGATGGTAGGGTCAGAATTTGGCATCAACAGCATGAAAGCATGGATCCATCTGCCTTGTATCAATGGTTCAGGCTGGTGGTGGTGGTTTATCAGTGTGGGGGATATTTTCTTGGTGCACTTTGGTCCCATTAGTACTAATGGAGCATTGTGTCAACGCCACTACCTACCTGAGTAATGTTGCAGACCATGTTCATCCCTTAATGACCACAGTGTACCCTTCTGATGGCTACTTCCAGCAGGATAACGCACCATGTCATTAAGAGCGAATCATCTCACCTCATCTATGCCACTAAGGATAAGGGCAGATCTGAAGGTAAAAGGGGGTCTAACCCAGATTCTAGTAAAGTGTACCTAATAAAGTGGCCGGTGAGTGGACATTTCCTGTCTTGAATTTTAAATGACCCAATATTGCAGTGGGGACAAAATCTCAAATTATGTACAGTATGAACATATCCCTCAGTAAAAAATTGTTAAATGTTTAAAAAGGTTTGCTGTAAGTGGAGCTATTTTGAGAAAACAGACTTCAGAAATGTGTATTGCAATTACAATCTTCAGACGCAAACTGATAAAGTGCGATAGAAGAAACGTAAAAGTTTTTTTTGGATGTTTTCTTTACGTTACTGAAAAAAGCATTTTATGGAAAGCCAAAAAGCTCAACTTCTCAAAATTGACAGGTACATAAAAACTGTGTTTTTGCCTGCAGTGTCTTTCCTTAAAATTGTGTTATTTTCATACCACAGCGTAGCAAAATTCAATTTATCAACTCTCATATGCAGGATCTATAACCTTACCTTACAGCTTATATCATCAGACACTTGAATGACATAATTTAAATGAGAATTTGCGCTGAAGTTTTTGCTAGACATGCCGACGTCAGTGTCTTCGAGGAACTTGACCAGAGATCTGTGAGTTGGAAGGATATGAAAGTTTGATCAGATTGACTGGTTATGAAAACTGCATGATTCGATAGCAGCAGGAGCTCTTTCTTTCTTCGTTCCTCCTTGTCTTTTTTGTCTGTTTCTTTCTAGTTTCAAAAGGAAATGTGATTTTGAATGTTCTATTCATACGTTGTGACATCGACACGTTTGTAGAAATCACAAATCCAAAAGTCACATTCAGACGGGTGACTTATTCAAGGGGATTGTTTGCCACCTACCGTGTATTGACCCGTGTAACTGGCAGAGCAAGTACAGCTGGCTGAGCTTTACACACAGCACATCTAATACACACGTCCATGCACAGAATTAATATGAACACGGTGACTTCTAAAGCTACCATCATGCATTTCTGATGAGCTCTTTTATTTCCTCAGATGTAATGCTGAACAATATATGTCAGAATGGCGAAATTATTAGCCCTCCTGTGGAATTGTTATTATGTTTCTAATATTTCCCAAGTGATGTTTAATGGAGCAAGGCAATTTTTACAGTATTTCCTATGAATTATTTTCTTCTGGAGAAAGTATTGTTTCTTTCAGTTTGACTGAATAAAAGCAGTTTTTACAACAACATTTTAAAACTATTTTATGGTCAATATTATTCAGATTATTTTTATCAATTGACACTGTTATACAATGACTTGCTTAAATATCTGAACTTGCCTACTTTGCCTAATTTACCAATAAGCTTTTGTATGGCACTTTACGTTTAATGCTAGCGTTTAGCAAAATAACTAGAATAATATTATGTACAGTCATCATGACAAAGATAAAACAAATTAGTTATTTGGAATGAATTTATAATGTTGACCAACTATATATGTGTTGAAGTCCAACTACTATATATATATATATATATATATATATATATATATATATATATATATATATATATATATATATATATATATATATATATATATATACTCAATTGGTACTAATGGGCCCAAAGTGTACCAGGAAAATATTCCCCACACCATTACACCACCACGCCCAGTCTGTACTGTTGATACAAGGCAGGATGGATCCATGCTTTCATGTTGTTGACGCCAAATTCTGACCCTACCATCCGAATGTTGCTGCAGAAATCGAGACTCATCACACCAGGCAACATTTTTCCAATCTTCTATCGACCACTTTTGGTGAGCCTGTTCGAATTGTATCCTCAGTTTCCTGTTCTTAGCTGACAGGAGGGGCACCCGGTGTGGTCTTCTGCTGCTGTAGCCCATCTGCCTCAAGGTTCAGCGTATTGTGCATTCAGAGATGCTCTTCTGCATACCTCGGTTGTAACGAGTGGTCATTTGAGTTACTGTTGCCTTTCTATCAGCTCAAACCAGTCTGGCCATTCTCCTCTGAGCTATGGCATCAACAAGGCATTTGCGGCCACAGAACTGCCGCTCACTGGATGTTTTCTCTTTTTCAGACCATTCTCTGTAAACCCTAGAGATGGTTGTGCGTGAAAATCCCAATAGATCAGCAGTTTTTGAAATACTCAAACCAGCCTGTCTGGCCCAAACAATCATGCCACGTCCAAAGTTACTTAATCACCTCTTTTCCCTATTCTGATGCTCGGTTTGAACTGCAGCAGGTTGTTTTGACCATGTTTACATGCCTAAATGCACTGAGTTACTGGCATGTGATTGGCTAATTAAAAATTTGCGTTAACGAACAGTTGGAGAGATTTACCTAATAAAGTGGCCGGTAAGAGTGTGTGTGTGTATGTGTGTGTATGTATATGTATGTAGTTTAGAACATAATAATTTTGGAGTCATTTCAGTTTAACCATAATGATGTTTAAAAACATTTAAAGTTGATCAATTACTTGCGTTTGCCTGTGTAAACATTTTAAGCAAGTTTAAAGCATTTGGGCACAAGGAAACACTTGTAACTTTAACAAAGATTAATTGTATTTAATTGTTTGCACAATGAAGAACATGCAGCTTATATACAGTATTTTATTTGACTATTTTATTTCTGTGTCATCTGTATATTTGTTCTACTTGTAATTTGTTGATTATATTTTATGCGCTCCTCTATTTGTAGTAAATTGAATCCAAATTGCTTTCTGGCTACTGTTTTTTAAATTTATTTATATGGCATTAGTTCCGTTCAGATTCATAGGCTAATCAATTTAACACTTTTTTTATGTTTATATCACAAATTGCATAAACCCAATTTGCCTTTATTTACTAAATTTGATTGTACTTTTTATGTCTGTTGTAAAGTCAGACCAGACCGGTTGATATATCTACTAATTTCCCTTTAAAATTACAGTAGCCCCCTCTGCAGTAGTTAACTAAGCAACTGTCATGAATATGTGATGAGATTTCCCCCCCCCTGAAATATATTGCTTTGATTATGCTGAACAAGGTCTTTTTTTATTACAACAGCTTACATATGTAATGATGCAGAGGTTAAAAAATGTTTTATTTTTCCTTATTAAACATTTTGGACTCTATTTATTTATTTATTTATTTATTTATTTTTTGTTTGTTTGTTTGTTTGTTTATTTATTCTTGTTAGATTAGTTCCAGTTTTAGCATTAGTACAGACTAATGCAATGTAAATGCACATTTATATTATTATAAAGCATTACATAAATAATATCAATTTAAAATAGATTCTGTGAGAAGGAGTGTACTTATTTACAGTATGCTGAGCACATATATGACAATAATAATAATAATAATAATAATAATAATAATAATAATAATAATAAATAAAGCTAATCGTTCTAAAACTTGAAACAAATTAAAAGTTTGTATCACATTATGCACTCAATTTACCTTCATCTAATGAAAATTTTTTACGTTTTACATCTGCCGTAAAATCAATCCAGATTGCCTGCTGTTTCTAGGCCTCCTCATTTTCCTTTTTAAGCTGCAGCAGCCTCTTTTGCATTGGTGAACTGTGAGGCTTCTTCCACATGCTAACATCACAAGTCTCTCTCACACTCCGTCAACTTACACTGTGACTGAACAATCTGAACTACAATTTGGTGTTTAGTAATGCCATCTGTCCTACTTTGTGGAAACGGGAGAGGGTTGACGCTGCTGTGCGAATGCCGAAGCAACAGTGCCACCCTTGGGCTTAAAGATGAATTTAAATGGTGGAAGAAATTCAAGTATATTTATTGTACACACAGCTGGGTATAACAAAACTAGTGGATGGAGCTGTTTTGATAATGTTTTTAATGATTCAGATTTCCTTGACTACTTCTGAAATATTTTGATAATCTCCTTAGGAATGTAATTATGAACAGATTATATTGAATTGACAGTAATTGGCGTAAACTCCCATGAGAAAATGGATACTGAGATTTCAAGTTATTGCCTGCAAAAATACCTTATAAAATATGAATGATTCAGCTTAAAGTTTTAAATTATTCACTGTTTAAAAAAACTGTTAAGTGACTGCATGCATATGCATTTTTTACTTGCAGTGAATATTGTATGTATTCATTAATTTTGCATTCTGTATGTGTGATTTACATTTTATACATATGGCAGACACTTTTGTGTGTGTGTGTGTGTGTGTGTGTGTGTGTGTGTGTGTGTGTGTGTGTGTGTGTGTGTGTGTGTGTGTGTGTGTGTGTGTGTGTGTGTGTGTGTGTGTGTGCTTGCGTTCGTGCGTGTGTGTGTGTGTGCGCGCGTGCATGTGTGTGTATTTTCTTGAATGCATTTTTAAGTATTTAAATACATGGAGAATATTTTCTACAATCATTTCCTTGTTTATGTATTAGAATGCTATTGCATACTTCTGTAATTTTAACATGCAAAATTTATTTAATTTAATTATTATTATTATTATTATTATTATTATTATTATTATTATTATTATTATTATTATTATTGTAGTTGTTGTTGTTGTTATTAATAACAATACTAGTATTAATAATAAAAATAATAATAATAATAATAATAATAATAATAATAATAATAATAATAATAATGATATTGGTAATATTAATAATAATAATAACAATAATATCAATAATAATAATAATAATAATAATAATAATAATAATAATAATAATAATAAAAATAATAAATATAATATTGTTGTTGGTGTTGTTATTATTATTTTGATTCAAATTATTATTATTATTATTATTAATACTACTACTACTACTACTACTACTACTACTAATAATAATAATAATAATAATAATAATAATAATAATAATAATGTATTACTATTGTATTATTATTATTATTGTTGTATTATTGTTATTATTGTTATTATTATTATTATTATTATTATTATTATTATTATTATTATTATTATTATTATGTAGATTTATTTATTATATGTATTTTCTTTAATTCTTATTTTAATTTATTTATGTGTTTATGTATGTCTGGATTTGTTAGTTTATTTGTTTTTGTTTATTTATTTATTTGTTCATTTGTATGTTTGTTCGTTCGATTGTGTGTTTGCAAATAAAATTATATGTATATTCATATATTCATGTTTTATTGATTCAGCTTATAATTTGTATTATTGTTATTTAATTGTTAAAAATATTATTACCATTTCTATTACTATTATTTTTATTTATTTATTTATTGTTGCATTGTGTGTTTTATTTACAATTTGACTTTGAAATGAATGAATTTATTCATTTATTCATTCATTTTCTACAGAGATGTGACCCGCCTACTATTCCAGCATATGTTTTATACAGTGGATGCCCTTCCAGTTGCAACCCAGTACTGGGAAACATCCATACACACTCATTCATACACACACTCATACACTATGGCCAATTTTGTTTACCCAATTCACTTATACCGCATGTCTTTGCATTGTGGGGGAAACCCACGCGAACACATGGAGAACATGAAAACTTCACATAGAAATGCCAACTGACCTGGCTGGAACTCGAACCAGTGACCTTCTTGCTGTGAGCCGACATTGCTAACCACTGAACCATCGTTCTGCCCCTTATTTATTTATCGATTGAGTGATTATGTTTGCTTTGTAATTTCATCAGTTAATCAAGTCTCTCTCTACTGACAGGGACTGAAAATAAAAAAAAGAAGAAAAAAAATCCCTCAGTAAGAAGAACATCCGGCACACGAAAGAAAGGCGGAGACATTAACAGATTGTCGCTGCTGACCTGAGATCAGTGATGACACCTGAAGACACATAAAGAGAGCAGCCCAGACCCTCGTGCCACTCCAGCAGATTGGATATCAGGTGAGTGGAGAGGAGGCCCAATCTTCCCTGACCTCAGCACTGGCCCCACTTTTCTGACAACAAATGGAAACTTGATTTACCTGCAGCAATTGATGAACTCCTTCCACTAACACACACACACACACACACACACACACACACACACACACACACACACACACACACACACACACACACACACACACACACACACAGTCCCTGATGGAAGTAGTGCTGCAGAACACATCGATTTCAGTTTTTGTGTGTGTGTGTTTGTGATTAACATTCTGCAACACTTGGCAGATTTTTCAGACACAGGAATTTGTGGGGCCTAAGGTGGAATTATGAAAATGGGCTCACTTGTATGATAATGACACTAATGTATTATTTTTAAAAAAGCTCCTGAGATACTGGAACATTAGTGAATAAAAAAAAAAAAACAGTAAAACAATACCTAAATCTAGCTTTTTTCAATTAAGACAATTAGCAAAAATAAAGCAACACCAAAACAACAGTTTGAGACAGTAATCCATGCTTTTGTGACCACTCGGCCGTCACACACCGGATGCGCCGCGACACGGCGCGCACATAACAGATGAAAGTATCGCACACATTCGCATGCTATTTAAAATGAACCAATCAGATGGCCCTCTGTGGCGCTGCAGAAATATGAACAGTGTCCTGAGTCGAGGCTGGGCGCCGCGGACAGCCGCAGACTTGCGGCGCCGGTGTGTGTACCCTGATAGAATCCTATGTTTAGAATTCTGAAATGTGTGGCGCTGCACGGCGCGTCGACGAGCGGCGCTTCTGGTGTGCGACCTGCTTCAGATTACTGTAATGCATTGTACGTGGGGAGTAGCAGGTCAGCTGTTGCCCATTTGCAAATGGTGCAAAATGCTGAAGCACCCCAGTTAACTGGTACGACCATAAATACGACCACATTTCCCCTGTGTTAGCTTCACTTCATTGGTTGCCTGTGAACAGTGGTGTAAAGTAGCTAATTACAAATACTCAAATTACTGTAATTGAGTAGTTTTTCTCAGGAATTGTAATTTACTAAATACAGTAGTAGTATGAACAGTGTAGTTTCAACCCTGCTTCAACGCACTTACCTGTAGGTTTCAAACAAGCCTGAAGAACTCATTTAGTTCGATCAGGTGTGTTTAATAATGGTTGGAACTAAACTGTGCAGAGCTGCAGCCCTCTAGGAACTGAGTTTGACACCTGTGGTTTAGATGCATGTTACTGATGAAAATCTGACGGATGTTTACTCTCTGATGACCGAAATGGCCTTAAACACCCAGCAGGCACAGGACATCAACATGACGTCAGATTGACGTTGTACCCTAACGTCATGGGGACGTTGCATTTTGTTTGGAAATGAAAATCAGGTTGACGTCAGAACTCAACATTAGGCCGACGTCAATGTCCAACATCCAACCAAATATCAATGATATCAATGATGTTACTGCTTAGGGCTGGACAATAATTCGATATCAATATATTGCGGTAAATTTTTTTTCAATAACGGTGATATGAGTTTTAAACCCATTTCCGGTATTTCGATATAAATGTGCATATATATATATATATATATATATATATATATATATATATATATATATATATATATATATATATATATATATATATATATATATATATTTTTTTTTAATTTTTTTTTTTTTTTATTATTTGTATAATATCTTATATATTATCATTTGTCGCTGAATGACGTTCAGTGCTCAGCCGTCAAAAAGAGTGTGATGTCACTTGCGTGATGCCGTACATCACAGACACGCCCTGCCAGCGCTCAGCAGTTGGTTAAGCTCCGTGATCGTCGCAGAAAGTTTTAGCTACAAAATGAGTGCCCTGAATCCAGATATGAATAAACAAGCGTCCACAAGTAAGAATGCAGATGAAATAGTTGATAAGAGATGAAAGACTAATGCAGTGATGTGGAAGTGGTTCGGCTTTTAAGTTCCGATAAAAGTATAGTTTCGGTGCTCTGTAAAATGTGCGGGAGAGTGGTGCCCTCTAGCTGTGGGAACACATCAAATCTGTTTCACCCAATAAAACATACTGAGAGTGAGAAGATGAGGCATCATAAAAGTTTAAGCCAACCTCCCCGACACTGAAACCATAGGTGCCAGAAGAGAAAGCAATAAAGCAAACACAGATGCTATGAGACGCCAAGTACGATTGAAATCAAACTTCGCTTATCAACACATACATAAAACACGTGACGTGCATATACACCTATAATATTGAATGTTCAAAACATGTATGAAACTTGCGCATATACATATAAACTTGATGCATGCATACACACGCATGTACATATAAACTCGATCCTTCCACATAATCGATCCTCGCATAAACACCCAAATTAACTCACATACACATAAACTCGCTGCATGCTGGCATATAGCACTCGCGCAAACGTACAAAATAAAATTTACAAACATATTTATCAGGAATCAGGTTATTGCAAAGCTGATAAATTAGAAAGAATGTGATTAATAGAGGTATTAAATCTGTTAAATAATGAAAATGTGTTATATAAAATATTAGTCTATATAAATACAGTAGACTATATAAAATAATGTAATGTAATGTAATGTAATGTGTATTTATATAGCGCATTTATTGTGTATGGCCATACACCCAAAGCGCTTTACAATTATGAGGGGAGTCTCTCCACACCACCACCAGTGTGTAGCATCCACTTGGATGATGCGACGGCAGCCACAGGACAACGGCGCCAGTGCGCTCAACACACACCAGCTATTGGTGGAGTAGAGAGACAGTGATAGAGCCAATTCAGTAGATGGGGATTATTAGGAGGCCATGATGGGTAAGTGCCGATTGAGAGACTTTGGCCAGGACACCGGGGTTACACCCCTACTCTTTACGAGAAGTGCAATGGGATTTTTAAGGACCTCGGTTTAACGTCTCATCCAAAAGACGGCGCCCATTGACAGTGTAGTGTCCCCTTCACTTTTACTGGGGCATTAGGACTCACGCAGACCACAGGTTGAGCGCCCCCTGCTGACCTCTCTAACACCACTTCCAACAGCAACCTAGTTTTCCCATGTGGTCTCCCATCCAGGTACTAACCAGGCTCAGCCCTGCTTAGCTTCAGTGAGTAACCGGTCTTGGGCTGCAGGGTGATATGGCTGTGGTAAAATAGGAAATATTTTATTTTAAACCTTTAAATTACTTAGGTAATTATACACATATAAATAGACAAAAAGAACCCTCAGCTTATACATTATATATATATATATATATATATATATATATATATATATATATATATATATATATATATATATATATATATATATATATATATATATATATATATATATGTATATATATACACAGTTGAAGTCAGAATTATTATAAAAATAAAAAAAACAAAAAATAAAACAAAATAAGAATTTCTCCTGAAGAAAAAATATTATCAGACATACTGTGAAAATGTCCCTGCTCTGTTAAACATAATAGTAATACGTAAAAGTGAACATTGATTTTTTTTGTACTGTTTTTGTAATTTTTTAAAAAAGTTATAAGATCCTGGATGTTATTATAGACTTATTATAGACTTATTATTAGACTAATAGACTTATTACTTATAGTTATTATAGACAAATTGAGTTTGCAGACATTTGTAGGTACAGACATTTATTGTGTGCGTTCTTGCCATTTTTTTCCCTGGCTTTTTAATATTGTCCATATTGATATCGGAATTATATCGTATCGACCGAAATTAAGAAATATATTGTGATATAAATTTTTGCCATATCGTCCAGCCCTATTACAGCTTGACGTTGTGTGGACGTTACCACTATGACATCTATTAGACATTGGATTTTGGTTGCCATACCTGACAAATAAATTTCAGTGTTTGATGTCAGTATGACGTTGGTTTAAGATGTTGGCTTAACGTTGGATTTTGTCACTTTCTAACAACCAAAAATCAACCTAAAATCAACCAAATATCAACGTCATTTGATGTCCTTATTAATCATCTAAATAATGTTGTCCTTAGACGCTGGCTAGACATTGAATTTTGGTCATCCGACATCACAACTTAAATTCAACCTAATAATAACGACTTATGATGTTGTGTGCCTGCTGGGCAATAACTAAATGCACTACAGAATGTTACGTTTACACACACATGCACAAATTACATGCAAACGCATCAGCTTTTTACAGCGTAATACTCACTATTCACTACTTTTGAGTACTTTTGAAAGCTCTACGTTTTACTCATACTTTGAGTAATATTTACAAAATATATTTTTACTTGCACTACATTTTTAGGCAAGTAATGGTACTTTTACTTGAGTATGATTTTTCAGTACTCTTTCCACCACTGCCTGTGAATAATAGAATACGGTTTAGTTAATTCTTTTGTTTGTTTTTAAATCTCTAAATGGTCTTGCCCCACCTTAAATCGCTGAGCTGATACATCCCTATAAGCCCACTCATTCTCTCAGGTCAGTTGATCAACTTCCCCTGATTATCCCAAAAACAAAGCTTAAGCTTAGAGGGGATCATACTTTCTCTGTGGTCGGTCCTAGACTTTGAATGATTTGCCGTTGCCCATTATACAGGCCTCTTCCGTGTTTTCATTTAAATCAGCTCTTACATTTTTTTTTTGTTGGCATTTGAGACCTGATCTTACTAACTGGTTATTATAATTTATATGAATTTTTAGGTAGTTGAGCTACAGTATACTGTGTATTATCTTGTATTTTATGTATTTTTATACTATTATGCTTATTTTCTGTACAGCACTTTGGCTCACTTCTGTGTTTGTGAAGTGCTCTATTAATAAAGTTTGACTTGACTTGACAATAGAGAATTAAATAGTTGCATTGTACTATGTAACTATGTATTTAACTTGGAAATTTGCAAGTCATTTCAATAGTAAATATAATTTAAAAACTCTGTTTTAATTTGTTTGTTTTCCCCCACTTCTCTTATTTCATATTTCTGTAAACCTTAGTTTCTATTCCACAATTCAGACTTTTGTTCTTAGAATCCTGAGTTTACTTCTTGCAATTCAGATGTCTTTACATTGGACTGTAAATTGCAAGTTTATAGGCATTTAAACAATTCTGTCTTTCTTTCTAGCTAGTTCTTCCAGATTCTCAAATCTCACTATTCTGTCTGTCTCTCACAACTACCCGTTTGTAAGCCATCTAACAATTATGTAATTTCTTGCAATTCCAAATTTATATCTCACAAACTAGTTTTCTCAGAAATGTGGTATTTATTCATGTGATTGAGAGAGATACTCAAAACACACCCACACACTTTTTATCACACAGTTTTGAGGAATAAAAAAATCTAAATTTATACTCATATATTGATTATTGATGGATGTATGTATGTATGTATGTATGTATGCTCTAAAGTTAGGGGGCGCTCCACCATCATTCCACGCTTTAACATGGCGAGCGGCGGTGAAGTGAGGGAGCAATAAGCAATAATGCTACAGTTAAACAAAGTTATGCCAAGTTGCCAACTGTGCCCTAGTTTAAAGTTCCAAGTATGTACACTGAGGCTAATACGCCCGCACACTGGATTAACGCAGCGGCCGTTCCCATATCACGTCCTTTCCGCTTGCATGTTTGTAAGAATATATGACAATATGCACGCACATGCGGAGCAACGCGCTTGCGTCTTTACGGGCGCACGAAGTAGAAACATCTCACAGTGAGAGTTGTACGTGCCTTTCAGTGCAGTGTAAACAAAAGATATGTTAGACGAATTAATATTAAGATGATTATGTATGCATGAACGCAGATGGCAACAACAGGTCATCTAAATAGCTCACCTAATATAAAGCTTGAATTTACATTAGACCTGATAACCGTCAAATTTTAATTTAATTTTTAATTAATTGTTGCATCCCTAATAGTTATGCAGTTCAAAAAATAACATGAATGTGTCTGAATGTAGAAGAAGCCTACTTCAGCAATGCACTGCTTTTGTTGTGCTCTGAAATACAACATTTGAAAGTTTGTAAAAAAAAAAAGTCTATTGTACAATGCAGTGATGTTATGTAGTTTCAAAATACAATATATTAACATTTTAATGTAGAAAAAGCCAACGTGGGTGTCTTAAAGAGCAAAAATACAACATATATGGGCTCTTATATTGCTGTTGTGTTATCACTCATTTAGCAAGTCATATCTCTCCGGCCCTTCGTTTGGGATGCTTTTCATGAACCAGCCCCCATGACAAACTAATTGAATAGCCCTGGTATAGACTAATCGAACGGAAACACTTCTAACATGACTGCACATCTGCGTCGCCATCACCCAGCAATATCACTGTCTGAAGGCAGAATATCCCTCACTGAATCCTTCCAGCAAACATATCCAACTGGTTCCGAAAGACATATAAAAATAACAAAGGCAGTGTTAAGTTTAATTAAGATGGTTTATTTATATTTACTGAAGTACAAATGTGTTTATTTGAAATGGTCGATTTATGTTCATTAACTTCACATGTATGTTTATTTTTAAAATGTAGGAATTTATGTGTTGCCCAGTTTGTACATAGGCTACCCGCAGCGGTAAGATTTCAGTGTTAATTTTTTTTATTATACAATACATTAGGAACTAGTTTACCTTTCTTGGCTTTGAAGTAAAATAAAGGAGTATTGCAATAAATCGTTTTTATTTTTTTCTCTTTCTTACTGTTCCTATTGCCTAAGCATAGAATAACAATAAAAAAAAAAACACTTATGTGTTAAGCCATCAGAACCGAACCGAACCGAACCGAAAACCGTGTTAAAAAACCGAGGTATGTATTGAACCGTGAGCTAACTGTATTGTTGCATCTCTAATATATATATATATATATATATATATATATATATATATATATATATATATATATATATATATATATATATATATATACAGTTGAAACCAGTTACCAGTTATACACCATGAAAAAAGGAACATAACCATTTTTTTTTAAATGTCTGATGGTAAATCATACTAAACGTTTACTATTTTAGGTCTGTTAGGATTACCTAAATCATTTACATTTGCTAAATACCAGAATAATGAGAGATTTTTTTTTTCTTTTTTTTTTTTTGAAAGGTTTACATACATTTCCTTGGTATTTTTTTTAGCTTTGCTTTTAAACTGTATAACTTTGGTCAAATGTTTTGGGTATCCTTTCACAAGCTTCTCACAATAGTTTGCAGCAATTTTGGCCCATTCCTCCTGACAGAATTGGTGTAACTGAGTCAGATTTGTAGGCTGTCTTGCTCGCACAATCTTTTTCAACTCTGCCCACAAATTTTTGCTATCAGGGCTTTGTGATGGCCACTCCAAAACATTCACTCTGTTGTCCTTAAAGCACATTTTAACTAATTTGGCAGTATTCTTGGGGTCATGGGGTCAATTTCCTAGCTGATGTCTTGAGATGTTGCTTCAGTATTTCTACAGTACATAATGTTCTTTCTTCATAATGCCATCTATGCTGTGAAGTGGACCAGTTCCTCCTGCAACAAAACAGCCCCACAACATGATGCTGCTGCCCCCATACTTCACAGTTGGGATGGTGTTACTAAGCTTGTAAGCTTTCCCCTTAGTCCTCCAAATGTAACACTGGTCATTATTGCCAAACAGTTCAATCTTAGTTCCATCAGACCACAGGACATGTCTTCAAAAATTTGTCTTTTTCCCAGTGTAATTTAGCAAATTGTAATCTGGCTTTTTTATTGATTCTGGCTTGTTGATTTCCCCCCTTGTCACACAAGGAAGCAGTGTGTTTGAGGTTTTCCTTAAATATTATTCTACAGTTGTGCCTCCAATTAACTCAAATGTTGTTAATTAGCCAATCAGAAACTTCCAAAACATTGACACCATCATCTGAGTTTTTTCAGAGGCATAATAATCTTATCGTATGTAAACTTGACTTTCAAGAAAAGTTATAACAATTTCATAAAAAAATATCTCTCTCATTATTCTGCTATTAAGCATGACAGAAACAAAATTGATAATCCTAACTTACCTAAAAGAAAAAAAAGTTTAGTCACATTAACATCTGACTTTTTTAAATGGTTATGTGCCTTTTTATACAATGAATGTAAACTTTTGGTTTCAACTGTATACAGTTGAAGTCAGAATTGTTAGCCCCCCTGTTTATTTTTTTCCGCAATTTCTGTTTAACGAAGAGAAGATTTTTTCAACACATTTCTAAACATAATTGTTTTAAGTTATTGTATAACAATGGTTTGTTCTGTAGACTATCGAAAAAAATATAGCTTAAAGGGGCTAATAATTTTGACCTTAAATGACTTAAAACATTAAAAACTTAAAAAAAAAAAAATCAAAAAAATGAAGCCTAAATGAAGCAAATAAGACTTTATTCAAAGGAAAAAAATTATATGGGAAATACTGTGAAAATGTCTTTGCTCTGATACATATCATTTGGAAAATATTGAAAAGAAAAAAAAAACATTAAAAGGGGCTATTAATATATATATATATATATATATATATATATATATATATATATATATATATATATATATATATATATATATATATATATATATATATATATATATATATCTGTATATACTGTATATACTGTATATAGTTTATGGAAGAAAAAAGCTTTCATAGTTTCGTCATTAATTTCCACAAGGTTTACACTACAACAGTTCATTCTCCAACCATATCTGTTTGATATTTATTCTTTCTTGCCCACCACACACCAAAGCTTATACTGTAGCACTTATTGAATAAATCGATACACAATCATTCTCTGCCTGATACACTAACACTTAACACACATTCAGCAGTGCTTTTGCTCTCTCCACACACACACACACACACACACACACACACACACACACACACACACACACACACACACACACACACACACACACACACACACACACACACACACACACACACATATACATGGTTTATGAAGATGCTCCAAAGCCATAATGTATTTTATACTGTAACAAATGCTTATTATATGGCCTTATCCTAATCCTACTCCTAAACCCAACCCTCACGGGAAACCTGTTGCAATTTTTTTGTCAAAAGATTTAAATATGATTTTTATGCATTTATAATTACAAGGACACATGGCATATCATCGTAAAACCACCTTAATAGAGGACAGCTATACCTTTCATTACACAATTAGGCTTTATAATGCAATGTAATGTAATATAATGCCCCTGTAAACACACATTTATATTTTATATATATATACATTCTGAATCTCACAGCTCTCATTTTTTTCTTCATCTGAATTCTGTGGATTTTATGGGCCCTATCATACACCCAGCGCAATAAGGCACAAAATGTGTTTTGCATGATGTGTTGCTATTTTCAGACCAGTGCAACCCTAATTTTCATGTTTTGCACCACGTTGTTTAAATAGCAAATCCATTTGCGCCACTTTGTAAACTCATGGGTGTTCCGGTCTATAAAGGAGGCGTGTTAAGGCGCATTGTTGGTACATTGCTATTTTGAAAAACTGAAATAGACCACGCCATTGACCAAGTATAAGCTGGTCTAAAGTCCAGCGCAGAGCGCATTATTTATGTGCCTATGCAGGTTCAAACGCTTAATACACACAAGATGTACAGCAGTACACAGATATCTTTACATATGAAAAAAAGTAAAGGATTAAAATGTTACAAAAATGATTATTTTCTACATAAATATAAAAACCACTGCTTCCATGCCTTCTTCCATGTCCGGTGGGCTTTTTTCAGTTTATTCAAGACAATTTGCATTTGTGTAGTGTTATTATTATTAGCACTAGTATTTATTATATGCATATTTATATTTGTTTTAATAAAAACAAGTTTAGATTTAGAAGTTTAGAACCACCTGTCGGGTTCTGGAGACATATGCTTCACCATATGGGGCACAAGAATAGTATGTGTGTTTGATATAACTCAGTTGTTATTATTGTTAATTTATTCATTTGCTAGAAATTAGAACTGATTTTAAAGATAGTTTTAAAACAAATCTTTGCGCTGAACAAAATAAATTAAATATGTAGGCTAATGGATGTTTCCTTATACATGTAAAAGTAAAGTCAAGAGAAAGTAACGAGGCCGAATGGAGGCCATGCGCGTTAGACTTTGCGCATAGACTGTTACAATAGAGCCCTAAATCTTGCATTTAATTTTTTTCCCTCCACCTCAAAATTCAGAGTTTTTGTCTCATAATTCTCTCAATTGTTACTTTATTTTATAAAAGGTTTATAAGCTATCGCACAATTCTGACTTCTATCAATTTTTGCCTTTATTTCTCTGTTGTTACTTTTTTTTTCTTTCAGTTGAAAGGTTTTCTCACACTTTATTATTTTATCTCACAATTCAGTCTTTTTGCCGTTGAATTGTATCTTTATTTCCCACAATTGCAAATTTATAAGCTCTCAGAATCTCACAAATCTGACATTTCTTGCAGTTCCAAATTTTTATCTCACAATTCGCTTTTTTGTTTATTTTTGTGAGGCATATTTATTGCGTGAAATGCAATTTTCCATCTCAAAAGTGAAAAACATTACCAATTCCTCTCTATTCATATAGCTGAAAAAATAGTTTCCATAGTTTGACATCACTATATTAAAGATTTGTACTACAATTTCAGCCGTTTTCAATCTTCACAAGTTTTCCACTACAACAGTTTGTTCTCCATCAGTAAGCCACCGCGTCTGTTTGTTATATTTATTCTCACTTGGCCACCACACACCAAAGCTTATAGCTCCTATTGAATAAATCAATACACAGTCATCCTCTGCCTGATACAGTAACATTTCACACACATTCTCTCCCACACACACACACACACAAACACGCACACACACACAAACGTCCTTATCTCACACATCCTGAATCTCACAGCTCTGTTGCCGTCAAGTGGCACCAGCCGACATTGTGGAGCATAATCGCATTTCTCTCTCCAAATGTGACACCCAGGCATCTCCAGACGGGGCATCAACGTCACAGCTAGTCAGCAGGTTTGTGAAATATTTACTGCGGATGATGGTTCATGAAGAATACATGAGGACAGTGGAGCAGTGCTTTACGGCCTTGTTGCTGAGCGCACCCCTGCCAGGAAGGACTGCTGCTCGCACGGCTGACAAAGTTTCACACCACTGCCTGGCATCAAGAGCTATGAGTCAAATTGTAACATAATATCAGACATTTGTATTCAGTTATTCTAAAAGGAAAGGGAAAGTTACGCTTGAAATGAGGAATCCATTTTGTTTATTCAGTGAATGCTAGAACATCATCTAAAGATGTTACACAAAAGAAACACACATATATGCTAACATCTGACACTTATTTTTTTTTAATAACATGAATATTTTTTAACATGTTTTGCTATGGACAACTGACTCTCAAATTAATATATATATATATATATATATATATATATATATATATATATATATATATATATATATACCCTGCTGAAAAATCCAGCTTAAACCAGCCTAAGCTGGTTGGCTGGTTTTAGCTGGTCGACCAGCCTGGTTTTAGAGGGGTTTTGGCCATTTCCAGGCTGGTTTCCAGCCATTTCCAGCCTGGTCTTGGCTGGTCAGGCTGGGAGTTGACCAGCTAAAACCAGCTTGACCAGCCAAAACCAGCTATGTCCAGCTTAAACCAGGCTGGTCAAGCTGGTTTTAGCTGGTTTAAGCTGGTCATTTTCCAGCCTGACCAGCTAAGACCAGGCTGGAAATGGCTGGAAACCAGCCTGGAAATGGCCAAAACCTCTCTAAAACCAGGCTGGTCAACCAGCTAAAACCAGCCAACCAGCTTAGGCTGGTTTAAGCTGGATTTTTCAGCAGGGTATATATATAATATGTGTAATAATAATAATATATTCAATGGTAACCTGTATTTTCTGGCTGTATTCTAATAAAGAGAATAAGATATAATTAATTATTGTCATTATACCATGACTAAAACAAATCTAGTGGTAGTTATTATTAATTCAGTTCAATTCTTCTTTATTTCTTTATCGCTTTCTTTACAATGTAGATTGTGTCAAAGCAGCTTAACATAGAAGTTCTAGTACAGAGGTGCTCACTCCTGTTCCTGGAGATCTACCTTCCTGCAGATTTCTGTTGCAACCCATATCAAACACACCTGCTTGTAATTATCAAGTGCTGTTCAGGTCCTAATTAATTGGTTCAGGTGTGTTTGATCAGGGTTGGAGCTGAACTATGCAGGAAGGTAGATCTCCAGGAACAGGATTGAGCACCCCTGTTCTAGTAGATAGAAACTGTATCAGTCAAGTTTTCAGTTGAAGTTCAGTTTAGTTCATTCATTCATTCATTCATTTTCTTTCCCACTTAGTCCCTTTATTAAGCTGGGGTCACCACAGCGGAATGAACCACCAACTTATCCAGCATATGTTTTACGCAGCGGATGCCCTTCCAGATGCAACCCATCACTGGGAAACATCCATACACACATTCACACACATACACTACGGACAATTTTAGCTTACCCAATTCACCTATACCACATGTCTTTGGACTGCGGGGTAAACCTGGGAAACCGGAGCACCTGGAGGAAACCCACACAATCACAGGGAGAACATGCAAACTAGTTCATTTCAGTGTGGTTTAATTTTCACTGCTGAAAGTTCAAACACCGAAGAGCAAATCCATCAATGTGCAGCTCCCCAAGTCCCATTACTGTAGCATTTAATCAATAATCATGGCTCTTTATGATTGGTGTTCAAACATTTGTTTCAACTTCATATTTTTACAGTTCATATTATTCTACAGTATTTGTAAACTGCTTCTCAGTTTTATATGAAGGCAACATGAATATTCAATACTATGAAGAGCACAACTGCTTTCACCTACGTAGGAAACAGTTAATTAAATCTAATTAATATTTCACAATATTACAGCTTTAACAAACAGAGCCTTGGTAAGCAAAAGACGTTTTTGTTACACTTTACTTTAAAAGGATAGTTCACTTAAAAATGAATTTTTAATTATTTATTCACCCTCAAGTAGTTTCAAATCTTTATGAGTGTGTTTCTTCTGATAAACACAATAAGAGATATTCTGAAAAAATCTGAACCTGTAATCATTGACTTCCATAGTAGCAACAAAACAAATACCTACAGTTGCAATCAGAATTATTAAACCCCCTTTGATTTTTTTTTCTTTTTTAAATATTTCCCAAATGATGTTTAACAGGGCAATGACATTTTCACAGTATGTCTGATAATTTTTTTTTAATCTGGAGAAAGTCTTATTTGTTTTATTTCGGCTAGAATAAAAGCAGTTTTTATTTTTTTTTAAAAATCATTTAAGGTCAAAATTTGTAGCCCCTTTAAGCTATATTTTTGTTCGATAGTCTGCAGAACAAACCATTGTTATACAATAACTTGCCTAATTGCCCTAACCTGCCTAATTAACCTAGTTAAGCCTTTAAATGTCACTTTAAGCTGTATAAAAGTGTCTTGAAAAATATCTAGTCAAATATTATCTACTGTCATTATGGCAAAGAGAAAATAAATCAGTTTTTAGAAATGAGTTATTAAAACTATTATGTTTCGAAATGTGTTGTAAAAATCTTCTCTCCATTAAACTGAAATTGGAGAATTTTTTTTACACAGGAGCTAATAATTCAGGAGGGCTATATTTTCAGTTTTGGGAAAACTGTCCCTTTAAGGTATAGGTCTCAAACTCAATTCCGCAACTCTGCACAGTTTTGCTCCAACCCTAATCAAACACAGCTGATCCAACTAATCAAGCTGTTCAACGCTACTAGAGACGATTAAGCAGGTGTGAGTTGGAGGTGCTTTGAGCTAAACTGTGTAAAGCTGTGGCCCACCAGGATTTGAGTTTGATACCACTGCTTAAAGGTGTCTGTAGCTATTCATTTAACTACTGAGTAACTACTGACTATTCTTTACTTGTACTTACTATATGGTTAGGATTGGAATGTGGATCAGGTATAATTCAATTCAATTTATGTTTATTTCTATAGCACCTTTACAATGTATATTGTGTCAAAGCAACTTAACATAGAAGTTCTAGTAGATTGGAACTCTGTCAGTCCAGTTTTCAGAGTTGAAGTTCAGTTTAGTTCAGTTCAGCGTGGTTTAATTTTCACTGTTGAAGGTTCAAACACTGAAGAGCAAATCCATCGATGCACAGCTACACAAGTATTGACAAAGAAAAGGGAAATAAATCTCGAGAGAAACCAGGCTCAGTTGGGCACAATTATTTATCTTCTGGCCAAACTTTGGTTTTATAGATTAATTGCAGGTAATTATACATAAATAATTGTAATTATTAGAGCAAGTACATGGAACATGTCCAAGGACACCTTAAAATAAATAAATAGATACTGATCTCAAACTAGACATAATACACTACATATATTACAAATTCAACAAATTGTTCTTAATTGTGTCAATCCAATCACTTTATTGACAATATATTATATACATATCACTTTTTTTGAAAAACACACTATATATTATATAACTGCAGGTTATTTATAAAGTATGCTTTTACCACTGACTGTCCACAATACACTCTTTTTTTTTTTTTTTTCTAGTTCAAACTATACATTTAAAATGAGCTGAAACAAAACAATTCTTGAGATTTTTTGGTACAACTTAAAATTTGTAAGAAAAAAATAAATGAATTAGTTAACTTAATTTCTTCATGTTGACCCAACACAAATCAATTGTGTGTAATCCAGCATTTTTTACAGCGTATACTCAACACAGCTTAACTCTTTCTGACTTTGATTGTAACATAATAATGTGCACCTTTTGCTGCTTTGGAATGATAATTATTGTGAAAAGTGCTATACAAATAAACTTGAATTAAAATTATTTAAAGGGTCACAAAACACCAAAACACATTTTTTGAGATGTTGACAGTCATATATATGTCCCACCTTGCTAAAAACACTATTAGGACACATATATTTCACTAAAAGGGGGAAATTGGTTGTTTTTGCTTGTTTACAGCAAATTAATTCTTCTGGTTTAAAAGGAAATTTTGAAGCAACGTCACGGCCATGAGATCATTGTCTAAATTTCAGCGTGTACCGGCTGGTACAAAGTGACGCCATTGAGTTTTCAGCACATCTGTTCATTAATTCATGAGAAAGACTTGGTTTGAACCAATCAGCGCGCTGTACTGTGAACAAGAAGCAACTTCATTAATATGCATGATATAGATTTGAAGACTCCTTAGACCTGTTACAGTGTTCAGAGAGACGCCACGTTGTGTTGCCAACCGTAATTCAAACAAGAAAAAGAAGAATTGTTCAGAGACATGGGTTGTCATTGAGTACGTTTACATGAACACCGATAATTCGATTTTAATGCGATTATCACAATACTCTGATTAAGAGTCCACCATGTAAACAGCGATTTTTGATTAATTTAATCCAGTTAAGGACATAATCGAACTAAAGAGAAATCGATATAAGACGTGTGGAGTATGCTGATTTTAGTCGCATTATTGAAGTGCAGTACAGACATGTAAACACCTTAATCGAACTATTACCGTCATGTAGGACTTTTCGCCGCGTTTTGCGACAGGATAGTCCACACACACACACACACACACACACACACACACACACACACACACACACACACACACACACACACACACACACTCACACGCACGCACGCACGCACGCACATGCACACACGCACACGGCTGTTTGACACTTTTTGCACCTACTGTTATCAGTGAAGACCACAGACACCTGCATCGTGAAATGCGGAAGTTTTTTTTTCTTCCATTCAGCATGCGGTATGAACTTTCAACACTCTTCCAGTAGTTTATAGTTACATCCAGTATCTCGTTTGTCACGGGGGAATGCATGAAATTTTCCCGAATGAAAGTGAAAGTGCAAACTGCAGTTAAAGTTGACAAATTAAAAATGAAACACCCGAAATTACATGAAACTCCGGAGGAAATGCGGATAGCGTGGTGACGCAATAATATTAATCGAATTATGTGCTATAACATGTAAAACGGGATCATGAAAGGAATATTCAAAAAGCAACTCATGTAAACGCCTTAATCTTATTATTGTCTTAAGGCAAATAATTCGATTTCTGATGTCCATGTAAACGTAGTCAGTGTTGCGTTTATAAATGTGCCGCAACAAAGGTTTTGTTTCCATTTCCCCGTGATGAGAGCACAACTTGTGTGGACCCACATGTGTGGATTACAGTGGTCTGCTAACATGCAACAAAAAATACATTTGTAAGAAACATTTTTTTATCCGAGAGCTTTTCGAATGTGGAAATGGTAAAATAAGACATGGTTTCAGTTCATGTTAATTGTCCTGTTTCTGCGTATTTAGTAAGTGTGTGATCAATGTTCTTTGTTTATTTTTATTCAGATGGCAAAGTTAGTTAGTATCGTCAGCAGTACTCTTTCAGTTTTTTAAAGACATAGCTTAGTCAAAATTATTTAGTTACTAAGTTTACAGTAATACCACTACGATATTATGTACTGAAAATTCTCCACTTCCACACAGCTCTCAGATCCGCTGTAAATGTTGCTCTCTCAATCACTGTCTATCTCCCCTGTGTTTGTGTTGCCGGTAGGGATGGGCGATATGGCCTAAAATCCATATTGCGATATACATTGCAGCCTCTTGCGATAACGATATATATTGCGATATATAAATTATAATATAACCATTTCAGAACAGGTTACATAGACCCTTAGGAAAGCCAAACTGCTATTTTTTTTAAGAAATAAAGAAACGTTGCATGTCATTTTGAGAACATTTATTGTGCAAAAGCAAAACTGTAATTAAACAACACAATGTTGCAGATAAATAAACTAAATGTAGTGCCTTTTAGAAAGAAAGACTTTTCTTTTAAGTCCTTGGTTCCTAAATGCCAAGTTACAGAGAACAAAAAAAACTGGTGTTTAGTTAAGGAACTTACACTGTACTGAAAATACTTCCAGTATTAAATTAGTCAAATAAAATTGTGTATTGCAGATACTTTAAATAAAAACATATTTCTAACCTGCAGCCTAAGGGAACACATTTGATTTTGAACATTTTGTTCTCCTAATGAAATTAAAACTGGTGTCTTGATCTGCTCTTTCTCTCTCTCTCTCCCTCACTCTCTCTCTGTCCTGCGTGCTGCTGAGAGATTGAGACGCACCAGACAAAGTTTGCTTATAAAGTAATGCAAAAATGAATACAATTAATATCGAAAGCGAAAGCAGATTCTCGGACATGTCCGGGGAAAATGTATTGTCACCCCAAATAATGAGCTGGATCAGTCTATTTAGTCTTCGCGCTCTTCTGTATCCAGCGCGTCTCTGTGGGTCTGCATGCAGAGCATGCGAGTCTGTGGCAGAGTGTTCTCAGTTTCTCGCGAACACAGAACCGGGCCGCCCCAATAATACATCGGCCGCAGCCAAATGGTCGCACTGTTGTTTATTCAAGATGATGCGTTGCAGCCGGCTGCAGCTCGTTGCTCTTAATTTCGCGGGTAGATTGCGTCATCAAACATGCATTATCGCGATAGTGCAATAGAATTAGAATCTCTATCGTAGGCCAATTTTGTATCGTTTATATCGCCCATTACTAGTTGCCGGTGTGAAAATCAGTGTGTGCACGTACTGAAACTCCCCTTTTCATGCAAACTCTTCCCTCTTTTGCCACTCGATACTCCCACCTAAACAAAGCTGGACCCACTTTCCTGACTTTTGCTGAGATGGGGGTGGGGGGAAGGGGGGGGTTATGGCACTTTAAGCAACAGTATATAACCTAATGTATGTATATAAAAATACAGTAGATTATTTTAGATTATACATACCTGAATATGCTTCAAAATAAATGTTAATATTTCAGTTATTAAATTTCTTGTATCAGGTGCATTAAAATAGCATCAACTGCTTGCACCAAGAGACACAATAATCTGTAAGACAAATTGAAAACATGTCCAGTTGACTGCGACAGACACATTTTTAGTGGTCACGCTGTTGGTGGAACAAAACACACTGCATCTCAGTCTATAGAGTGCTATTTCTTCCCCCTATTACTCTCTTTCTCAAGGTCAGGGCCGACCTTGTTTTCTATCATATGGAACATCACAAGTTTGTTTAATCCTCTATGAACCCTCACATCAAAGCCCCTACAGGCAGCCTTTTTATTACACATCTGAAGCCCTAGAAGGTCAGCGTGCATAAGCAATTAATTACATATGCTATCAATGCTAATAATAAACAGCTCAAAACAGCACTGCAGGACTCGGCTGACCTCACCTTATGGTTCGTTCAAGGGCACTGAGAGAGTCAACTGGCATTCTGAGAGATGAATGGCTGGACAAAATGGCTCTGCCAGGCCAAACACACGTCATGCATCCTTCAATGTACAGAAAGGCAGATGAAGTAAATGTATAGCTAGACAATTGTTGCTTGACTCCAGATTGTCTGGTTATACAAGTGAGGCTGAGAAGAGGATCCAGAAGAAAGTGAGGAAATGATAGGCTGCCATCCTGTAATTAAAGCAACGGTAATACTATAGGAGTATCAACTGTAGTTCAGTGTGTCCTTTATCATTTGTCTTTTTGGAGGAAAATGCATTTAGAAAATACAAATAGTACTATCTAGAGTATCTATCTATCTATCTATCTATCTATCTATCTATCTATCTATCTATCTATCTATCTATCTATCTATCTATCTATCTATCTATCTATCTATCTATCTATCTATCTACCTATCTACCTACCTACCTACCTACCTACCTACCTACCTACCTACCTACCTACCTACCTACCTACCTACCTACGATGCTGCATGGTATTAACTATTTTTAACTTTTTTTTATAATTTTACTGTAACATTAATATCTATTTATTCATTTTTGGACAACATATTTGGAAGCTGGAGCTTATAATAATATCATATTCTAATTTTCAGAAAGAACAACAATGACAGTAAATACCCAAGATAACTGACATTTTAACCATCATAAAATGGCAGAAATGATGAATAAATTATTGTATGAATAAATGTTTGGCAACTGAAGGCTATAATATTATTGGTAGAAATTATAATAAAAGATAATAACATTGTGACAATAACAACAGCAACAAAATAATAGTAGTGGCAAAAAAGTATTGAGCAATATTAAAAGTGTTTTTAAACGTTATTAAAAAAGTTTTAACCATCAAAATATGGGAAAATGAATAAATGGAAACTGGTGATTATAATATTATAATTATTAAATAAATGTATTTAAATATTCTTGTTTGTAACCTCTACAAACAAACAAACAATTTTGCTTGTAGAGGAAAATAGATTTTCTGCATACAAAAATTAAAATTCTGTCAATAATGAATAATGTCATTCCAAACCCCTGAGACTAGGCATGGGACGATAACCGGTTTCAAGGTTTACCACGGTTTGGAAAAGTCAAGGTTTTAAAATAGCAAGTTTTCTTTTATATTGTTCCTAAGGTATATGTAAGTTTTTTTGTTTTCTTAAAACATGTTTTTCACAAATATTTTATTTCGTTTTTTACGGCAACAATAACTTCAGCAGAGAATGAACCTCTGCATCAAAAGCTACGGTTTCAAAATATTTTAAATGTTTCCTAAAATAAAATATATTGTGTTCAATGGGGGAAGAAAGTTGTTGTTTTTTATTTTGCAGATATTTTAAAAAAGGTTATCATACAGTCAGAATCTTTTACCAGCCCATACCTGAGACTGAGATTAATCTTTGCAAGCAAATAAAGACTTTCGTGCATTTCACTTGTGTTTTTAATCTTTGTATTAGAAGTGAAATTAGAATCAAACAGCCGATCTCAAACGTGGTATAATTGAAATGTTCAAGAGATTATTCTTTTGGTTTATTTTGGCTTGAAAGCACATTGAAATTAATATAAAAATGTATCCCAGATCAGCTTCTGTACATGCAATTTGAAGAGGTGCGAAAGTGGACACTTTGGGCTTTGGGTGTGTTTTTAAACAGACAAATACACTTAATAATATGTAAACATGTCCATCCTGGGGTGTTTTATTTTAAACACAAATAATTTTGTCATAAGTAGCATAAACAGTAATGAAAGTTATCAAATGATTTTATTTTAGATCTGTGGATTCTTAAAATGACACCTCTGTTATCAAACAAACCGGATCAAAATGAGAGATTCGCTGCTCTTCACTAAAAAACTACAGTAACTTTATTCAACATTTAAATACAGTGAATAATAAGCGAATAAGATTTTATTACTTGATAAAATTTCTGTATAGGTCATTGATTTTATAGGCTTATTTTAATTTCAATATTTTCTAATGTTTTCTATGTTTTCTATCATTTGCTATGTGTTTTATCATTTGTAACTATTTCAACTAGGCTTATATACGATTAAACTGCTCTAAATCAACACATTAAGGACTTTGGGAGTGTTGAATTTTGTTTGCCTGTCTGTCATGTGTATAAGAGTTTGTCTGTCTGTTGTATAATTTTCTATCATTCTGGGGTGCGTTTCCCAAAACCATCGTTAGCCAACTAAGGTCGTAAGTTCCGTCGTTACAAACATAGTTCGTTGATTTGCCGTTTCCTAAATCCATCGTTTCAACGAACATTCCCAAACTGCGTCGCAAACTTGAGCACTTGAAACTACTACTCTGGAGCTAACATTCTAACATTCAAAGTTGGAATTATTAAAAATAAAAAAGTATTTTTACAGTTCAGTTTTAGCGATCTTCATGTTTACAATTGTGCTCTCTTGGCAGTGCACTTTGAAAACATTGATATCATTTTGAACACAGCCTCATGGCGAAAGCTATAGGTGACCTATTATTTAAAAGTGGAATTTAAGTTACGTCTCCAAAGCTTGTGAAAATAAAAAACATAGAATACTTTAATGCTTTTAAGTTATAGTGGGTTATTTATTAAGTATCTGTACTGTATATGACATGGGCCTGTTGGTTAGAACTTTCTGCTGTGGTTTGCATGTGTCAAATTGTAAAAGTAGACTTTAAAAAAATGTCAAATAAATAAACAATATCCAACTTAATCATCATCATCTTCATCATTACTATTAATATTAAAGTAAATATATTTATAAATCGCCGCCTTATTTATTTATTTATTTATTTATTTATTTATTTATTTATATGTTTTATATATGATATTAGAATAGTGTTAGCTTTTGTAAGTGATTTTATGTTTTAGAATAGAATATGTAATGTTCAAATTCGTAATAATATAAGAAAAGCAAACGTAGGCCCTATATGTGCCATTTACATATATTTCAATTAATATGGAAAACGAGCGCATGTTTTTACCAAAACATATTGCACAAACAAATGATGGGGTTGTTCTCTAAAGAAGTTACTCCACCCCGTTTAGAGCATCATTATGGGCGTTTTACGCTATAACTAAAGCGGTTCAAGCGATGGATCTGCGACAGAGAAACTACGGGTTTTGGGAAACACTGGTCACTACATTGTTCTTTTCCAAAAAGATGCATCGTACTATGATAGTTCAGCAACGAGTCACGTCGTTGTTTGGGAAACCCACCCCTGTATGTCTAAATCGAAATTTTTCAGTATTTTCAATTACTTTCATTTTTTTTTTTATTGTGTCTGTTAAAGAAGGGTATAAGCGAGTAAGTTTGTATTATTCATGATTCAAACTGTTGTGTCGTCCATAACAATGATGCATCTACATTTTAGTGTTTCTCTATTTGTGTTACATTTTAGGAAATGTTTTGGCTTCCCTGATTAGCTAACTGATAGCTAATTAGCTTTACAATTCCTGCTGTGCTTTTGTTTTTATTCTGCGCATCAAAGTCCAAAGACAGTCAAGTTGGCCAATGCTGTGCCTTGGTCAGATGGATCTGCAAAATCAAATGGCCATCTTGACAGTCTTTGGACTTTGATGCTCAGAATCAAAACAAAAGATTAAAAGACAAAACTTGCTGACAGATGTTGGGTTCTTAAATTTGGAAAAATGCAGTTTTTATATAACATATTATTATAAAAGGAAATATTTTACTTAAAGAATTATGATACTTAAGGAGATGAAGGGGAAATAACAACATTAGTGTATGGAATGTTAATTAAAGTAAGATTAAATTATGCAGCACACTTTTCAAATGAAGGTTTAGAAGTTGAAAAACACTTTTACTTTCTGTAAAACTCCCATAATCCGTCTCCTTTTGTTCATATCTATTGTATGTCTATCATAGAGTAGAAACATCTGTTTTACACCTAAACTAGGCACATGGCAGAACTTGATGTCCCCGCCCTAATTATATATTTTATTGTTCCTGTTCAAATTTTCATTATGCAGCCAGCATTCAAACTGTGAGAAAAATGTTGTTGTTATTACTCAACAGATGGTGTTTGTCAAACCCCCATGGCTGACTCAAGGGTAGTAGTAGGAAATTCATTCTTTTTGGTATTAAGTGTGAATTTCTGTGTTGCTGGACAAGAAAATCTTTCATGGCAAGCCGCCAGATCCCACTTTGTTTCCTGGACGCAAAAAATGACCATATAACTATATGATTCGATTTTAATGCACGCAGTGTTTTCAATTCCTGTCAAAAAGGGTCTAGAAAGTCAATTGGTTAACAATTTAACAAGGGGAATATCTGCATGAGTGATTTGTTTGTGTGGAATTCACATCTCCATGCTGAGCACAGTGTAAACCTTTATGTAAGTAGCTCGGAGATAAATCAGACTAGAAATAAAAGAGGTAAATAATGTGTAATAATAAAGGAGTGGAAATGGGATTCTTTACTGAAAGGGTAAATACATTCATCAGAGCTGTGCAGCGCTACCGTTTTGTGGAGGGCCCTCTTGCATGACAAATGAAGGGTTGGTGTATAATAGAGCAAGCGTACTACAGCAAAGTTCACCCTCGATTATGAGCACCAGTTTTTATCTACACCCCTTATACTCAAGTGTTTAACGGGCTGGTGGGCCAATCTGTGAAAGCGTAATTTATCAGGAGCAATGTATGTTAATATTCCATTTTGGTAAAGTGGTTTAGCTTCTTTAAAAAGCTTAGCCATTCACTATTGTGTAAGTTCAAAGTAGCAATTAAAAACTGAATCTGTAATTCTTCTGAAATGGCATAGTGTCTGAGTGGATACTGTATTTGAATTTGAACTTTGTGAACTTGTAAAAGAAAGTACGTTTATATTGCATGAATATGGTAGTATTAAAATATTTTGGACATACACTCACCAGCCACTTTATTAGGTACACCTTACTAGTACCAGGTTGGACCCCTTTTGTCTTCAGAACTGCCTTAATCCTTCATGGCATAGATTCAACAAGGTACTGAAAATATTCCTCAGGGATTTCTGTCCATATTGACATGATAGCATCACACATTTGCTGCAGATTTGTTGGCTGCACATTCATGATGCGAATCTTCTGTTCAACCACATCGCAAAGGTGCTCTATTGGATTGAGATATGGTGACTGTGGAGGCCATTTGAGTACAGTGAACTCATTTTCATGTTCAAAAAACCAGTCTGAGATCATTCACGCTTTATGACATGGTGCATTATCCTGCTGGAAGTAGCCATCAGAAGAAGTAATGTAATGTAATGTGTATTTATATAGCACATTTATTGTGTATGGCCATACACCCAAAGCACTTCACAATCATGAGGGGAAACTCTCCACACCACCACCAGAGTGTAGCATCCACTTGGATGATGCGACGGCAGCCACAGGACAACGGCGCCAGTGCGCTCCCCACACACCAGCTATTGGTGGAGTGAAGAGACAGTGATAGAGCCAATGCGGTGGATGGGGATGATTAGGAGGACATGATGGATAAGTGCCGATTAAGGGGACTATGGCCAGGACACGGGGGTTACACCCCTACTCTTTACGAGAAGTGCCATGGGATTTTTAACGACCACTGAGAGTCAGGACCTCGGTTTAGCGTCTCATCCGAAAGACGGCGCCCACTGACAGTGTAGTGTCCGCTTCACTTTTACTGGGGCATTAGGACTCACACAGACCACAGGTTAAGCACCACTTCCAACAACAACCTAGTCTTCCCATGTGGTCTCCCATCCAGGTACTGACCAGGCTCAGCCCTGCTTAGCTTCAGTAAGTAACCACACTGTGATCATAAAAAAATGGACATGGTCAGCAACAATACACTAACAATAATGGCGTTGACATGATGCTCACTTGGTACTAATGGGCCCAAAGTGTGCCAAGAAAATATCTCCCACACCATTACACCACTACTACCAGCCTGAGCTGTTGATACAAGGCAGGATGGATCCATGCTTTCATGTTGTTGATACCAGATTCTGACCCTACTATCCGAATGTCGCAGCAGAAATCGAGATTCATCAGAGCAGGCAACATTTTTCCAATCTTTCTATTGTCCAATTTTGGTGAGCTTGTGCGAATTGTAGCCTCAGTTTCCTGTTCTTAGCTGACAGGAGTGGCACCCGGTGTGGTCTTCTGCTGCTGTAGCCCATCCGCCTCAAGGTTGGATGTGTTGTGTGCTCAGAGATGCTCTTCTGCATACCTCGGTTGTAACGAGTGGTTATTTGAGTTACTGTTGCCTTTCTATCAGCTCGAACCAGTGTGGCCATTCTCCGCTGGCATCAACAAGGCATTTGCGCCCACAGAACTGTCACTCACTGGATATTTTCTCTTTTTCTGACCATTCTCTGTAAACCATAGAGATGGTTGTGCATAAAAATCCCAGTAGATCAGCAGTTTCTGAAATACTCAGACCAGTCCGTCTGGCACCAACAACCATGCCACATTCAAAGACACTTAAATCACCTTTCTTCCCTATTCTAATGCTTGGTTTGAACTTCAGCAGATCGTCTTGAACTAGCCTAAATGCATTAAGTTGCTGCTATGTGATTGGCTGATTAGAAATTTGCGTTAACGAGCAGTTTTTTAATCTGCTGGTTTACAGAGACCCTGTGTTTGGGCATACTCATTTTTTGGCATACTGTTGTTTGCTTACTCTATAGTAGGGAACTAATTTGATTTCAGACACAGCGTGTAATTATTTGCCTAATTACCACCAATTAGAATACGTTTTTACAGACTGTCTTCTGTTGGTCAAATATGTACTGTAGTCCCACCCCAATGTCATGCAATTGGTTGAGAGGGCTTGGAAGTTCATAGAAACAAGAAGGTTTTTTTTTGGTCCTGTTTTATTCTATTGACTTCCATCCAAGTGCACAGAAATGTGAGAGATTGTACATTGTAAACAGAATCTCATTTAAACTAGGTTTGCGTTTCACCCTTCACTGCGTTCCAGAGATCAAGTTGTCTTTGACCTTTCAATTTGTATTTTGTGAAGATGTTTATCCAGTAGAGGATTGATAGGTTACAGTGTGACCTCTTATTTGCATTAATGTTAAAACACACACACACACACACACACACACACACGCACAATCACACATAGTGGATACTGGCATAAGTGATAGAGAGCGCAGGAGAGGATCAAGTCATATGTGAAAGATTTTCTGTTGTTAAGGTACAAGCATAAATATACATAAGAATTTATAAAGCAACTTAAATGAGTCCTCATACTAAAGTCTTGCTTTCAGAGAGTCTATTCTATTCTAATTGGTCAGATGTGCCAAGTCTTTTGGGATCAGTTAACCGCTTGTAGCATGTTTTAAAAACAGACCTGAGAGGCATGTGCTGAAAAGGGAAAAAGGGGATCTTGCTCTCCGCTCATATCTTAATGACAAAATAATAGTCTTAAAAGCTTTATATATGTATTAATAACAGCTTTACTATATAGACATAGAGGGTTTTAGGGCTTCTTTAAAGGTCACCTATTATGCAAAAATCACTTTTATAAGGGGTTTAAACACAGTTGTGTGTAGAACGTAAAAATGTATTCTATTTTTATAATCACACTTAATAAAAACAGTCTGCAGAAACACTTTGATTGACATTCTCACATTGCACTTGTCATTGGAGGTGGAAAGTCTCGCTCATTAATGGAGATATATCTTTCATTAGTTTAGACAGCCCTGAGTAAGAAGCACCAATTCACTATTGTTGAGTTTTTGCCCTGTACCTGCCAAAGATAATGTCAGAGACTTAGAGGCATTTTAAATGTGGAGTTTTACAGTTTTTCTCAGTCGCTTTGGTGCATTTCTCACAACACTATTTACATTTGCACAACAGTTAATGCATTTCTCAAAACAATTAGTCATTTGAGCACATCATAGTAGCAGTTTCTCATTCCTTTCAACAAATTGCAAATGCTTTTGGACATGCATTAATTGCTTTCATACAACTCTCTGCTGTTTGTAACATTATCATTTGCTTATGTCATGTCAGTCAAAATCAACTAAACTTGTGGATGCTGAATAGTCATTTCATATAAAACTAATAGTCCTCATTTCATTACTTGAGTCATTACATACAAAAATGTTGAACTAGCTGTCAAAATCTGTCAAGCTAATTTTATTTTAAAAATGTTAAATCTTTTTTTTTCTGAAAATGTCTCCTAAATTGAACAACTTCATGAATGATTTACAGACCTGTGTATGTTGTAGGTTCAGTTCCAATATGCACTGCAATATTGTTTACAGTTGTGCACAGCTCTACCCAAAGGGAGTTTTTGTTTGTTGTAAATAAGGGTGGATTTACTCTTTTGCACAATGCTGTGAATAAATTAGAATTGTAAAGAGCAAATGCAGTAAAAATGTGAAACACACATATTCAGTGTCTTGTACACAGATACTTCACTAAATGCAGTGATGTCTAACTTTACTGTAGTTTTCAAATGGCTGTGCAAATAGTATATAGTGCTGTCTTGAGCATTTTCAGGACGTGTCACCAAAATCTGACTTTTTTGCATTGGAATAAATGTACAGAGTGAACTGTCATAATGAAAAGATGACAAAGCCATTTGACTATCTTGTTCATAAACAATGGTGGCAGGACTTTTCATCTTGATGACACTGACACTTTCATTGACATGGATACTTGCTTTTGAGGAATGAGCTTTCCATTTTGAGCAAGTGACACACTTTTGCAGGTTATCCACTAGGTTTTGCAGTTTGCACTAATTCTTTTGAGAAATGCATTAACTGTTGTGCAATGGTAAATAGTGTTGTGAGAAATGCACCAGAGTGACTGAGAACAACTGTAAGATGAGCAAATGAACACCGCAGTCTCTATAGACTACCTTCGTCTGAGCTACTTTTTTCCTTCACATTTTCAGTTTTAGAGATAACCATAGTCGTGTTTTAAATATGTCAATATGCTGGTGCATAGGCATTTGTAGCTCTGCTCTCTTAAAAAAAAAGGTAGGGAGCACAATCTCATATGAATTTAAAGCGACAGTCACCAAAATGGCACAATTTAGATCAAAGCCTAAATGGGCAGGTTCAAAGAGTTCTATAAAAAAGTGAGGTATTTTGAGCTGAAACTTCACATACTGTACACTTTCTAAGGACATCAGGAACCTATTTTACATCTTGTAAAAAAGGGTATAATGGGTCTCCTTTAAACCTAATTACAACAGCAATCTTCTGTGAAGTTGTGTTCTGTGGTCGCTCTTATGCTCTAAACTTTCTTTAAAATAAGCCATCTATTGAAAAATATATAAAATATTAGAGCACAGATGTAGTGAAAACTTTTAATTGTGCTTTGATTTTGCATAAACTATAATATTTCACAGTGACCTGATTCTGTATTATATACTACAACAGTACTGTTGTAAACATGTTTTACTGTTTATACAGTATGTGTGAATGCGAGTGGAGAATATAGGATGCTAGATTTATAATAAAAAAAAATACATATTATATTATAAATACATAAATACATATTATATATATATATATATATATATATATATATATATATATATATATATATATATATATATATATATATATATATATATATATATATATATATATATATATATATATATATATACACACACACACACACACACAGTTAAAGTCAGCATTATTAGTCTCCCTTTGATTCTTTTCTTCTTTTTTTCCCCAAATTATGTTTAACAGAGGAAGGAAATTTTCACATTATGTCTGGTAATATTTGTTCTCCTAGAGAAAGTCTTATTTGTTTTATTTCGGCTAGAGTAAAAACAGTTTTTAGTTTTTTAAAAACATTTTAAGGTCAAAATTATTAGCCCCTTCAAGCTTTTTTTTTTTCTTTTTTTTATAGTCTACAGAACAAACCATCGTTATACAATGACTGGCCTAATTACCCTAACCTGCCTAGTTAACCTAATTAACCTAGTTAAGCCTTTAAATTTCACTTTAAGCTAAAGCAAATATTATTTACTGTCATCATGGCAAAGATAAAATAAATCAGTTATTAGAAATGAGTTATTAAAACTATTATGTTTAGAAATGTGTTGAAAAAAGTCTTATTTTCGTTAAACAGAAATTGGGGGAAAAATAAATGGGGGCTAACAATTCTGACTTCAACTATATATACATATATATATATATATATATATATATATATATATATATATATATATATATATATATATATATATATATATATATAGCAAATACACACATATTAATAATGTAAAGATTAATTATTCTGTGACCATATGTAATAAAATTAAATGTTAATAATTCAAGTGTATTGGCAGATAGCCATTATAAATCAAATTTCTTAGAAGTATATTTTATCTGGCTGACGAGGATCACTCAGTCACTTTGTGTCAAACTCAAATGCAGTTATGGCTGGGTTTTTGACCAGCGAATGTATGCAAAATGATAAATAAAATGAAAATGAAATTCTACTGTATGTACAGGCTGTATACTGTAAGTGTTAGGTACTCTTGGCTATAACTAATGTCACATAGACTACTTGTTCATGGACATCAGTAATCTAATTATTTGCCTTAATCTGAATAAGACAATAATATGATTAAGGGGTTTACATGAGTTTTTACATGATTTTTTGAATGTTCCTTTCATGATCCCATTTTACATGTTATAGCACATGGTTAGATTAACGTCAATGCGTTACCACGCTATCCAAATTTCTTCAAGAGTTTCATGTAGATGGATTAAGGTAATCAAAAATTGCTGTTTACATGGTACTCCTTATCAGAGTATTCTCTTAATTGTATTAAAATCGGATTATTAGTGTCCATATAAACGTACTCATGAATGGTGAACGCTCACACCCACACACCCCTCACCCATCCACCAACCACCCCATTTCCCCTATAGACATATTAGTGTTTCTTGCTTAAAGACACTGCTGTACTTAATTAAACAACAAGGTATTTCTTTTTAAATAAGTTTGTGAGATGTTCAGCTGCTCTGCTGGAGTTTCGCTTAAACCCCTGTCAGATCACACAAATTTGTCACAAACGAATTTCGGCACAATGTCCTTGACGTAGGGTGTCATGGGGATTCATTAATGACAAATGGGCATCGTGACACAAGATTCAATCGTTTCTTCTCGTGTAATGTGGCATAGTTCACGACAACCGATACCATGCCTGCGGCGCCTCACAACGCCATCGCAGAAAGTCTAGCATGTTTCATTTTTTTCTCGTTCTTCACGACAAGTTTGGTTACGTGGGTGACACTGGGCAACAAGAGAACATAATTTCCCAGTTATCTCAGTGGGTGCTGCGGTTAATGCGGCGGTCAGGTAATCAAAAAATAGGCTGCATATTTACTTATGGGTGTGTGAATCATAAGATAAGATCAATCATTGGTTATGCAAACTTTAACTACCTTTTCTAAAATATTGCGGTGTTTTAAGCAATTTTATCTGACAGACTGGCACAAATACAAACATCTTCATTCTCACAACAAGTTTCAGGGTTTTCTTATCCTTCCAACAGAGTTTGTTTTTCCAAGGTAATCTGGGAACATGTTCAGTGCTGTGAATACATCGCAAAAGCATTTCCTGCTTATTCAAATTTGTCATTAATAGTGAAAACAGTTTAATATAGGCTTCTCTGAAACTGTGAATATTTCACTTTAATTTTATTTAGGCTAGATTATTATTTTATTTAACAAACCAACACAATTTCACGCCAATTCGGGTTTTGGCAGATATAGCGGACTTGTTTTGAAGCACTTCACCTTAAATGCTATTCGTTATTCTTGTTTTTAGATAACTGACCAACAAAAGATACATTAAAATTCAGATAAAAATTATACAAAACTAAATTTGTTCGTTGTGGACGTCATGGGATGACTGATCGTTAAGGAACATTGGGAAAAGTATACAAACAGACAGACAGAAATAAATGGTGACCAAAAACACTGATTTATTAAAGAAATCCCTATCTGTATACGTGCCTCGTGGTGTTTAATGTACCACATTCATTTGACAACAAGTCATTATCTTTAGGATCTACAATAGATTTGCTTTTGCAGCACACAAAGAAAAGGAAACAACAGCAACATCTTCTCAACATATCGTAAACATGAACCAAACTCTTCCAGGCTTCAGCAACAGCAGCAGTATTTAAGGGTCAAAGTAGACAATGTTTGTGGGCAGCTAGTGAAGGCTATTGGCATTTGTTGCAAACCTATGTAGGTTTGTGCAGGAAGAAAGTGTAAAAATTACTGTCAGTTTTTTTCCAGCAATGTTTAAACATTTCTTTTGGAGGACTCCATTTATTGTACACTTTGATCTTTAAAACTTTGCAGGCTTTATATTCACAAACAGCTACATTCCACTCTACATGAAAAGTAAAAAACAAGGTCACTTTAGTATGTAAATCAAACATTAATTACACATTTTCTGTAAATTCCTGCATGTATTGTTAGCTAATGATGACAGTAGTGAACCATGCACCACAGAACATCATCAGGTTTTATCAAAACACTGTACGGTGACCTTTGAAACGGCTGTGAACATTTCAAACAGCATCGCAACAAATGATTTTATTTCCTTTTCTTCAGACATCTTGTTCCGTTAACAGCCATAATTGTTTTATCATTACTGCATCGTGTTGTTTAATGAACTGATCTAAATGTTAATGACATCTCTCAATAAATATTTAATCTGTCCACAGCACGCTCTTTCACCTTGCCAAGGCTCAAGGCAGCAGTCTTTTAACTTGCCCTGTTTATATCTGCCGTGTTTTCTGGTTGTAATTGATTCTGCTGTATATTAATTAGTCCCATTAGTACAGCGCAAGCGTGTTTTGTTGATTACTGTGAGACTGGGTATGAAGGGAAGCAATGCGTTATCAACCCTAATGAACCGACTTGAAAATTCATAAGTGTTGTTTATATGAATATGATACTTGTGGTTTATTACGGTCCTGTTATTGCAAGGTTATGAGATCGCAAAAGGATGATTGTGGTGGCGCTGTTGTTTGCCTTATCCTTGTCTATTATACTGCATTATTAGAAGTATTTTTAGAATTCTAGTATTTTCACAAGCTACAACATAGTTATATCTAGATTTTGATGTAATGTGCCAATAGGAAACATCAGTTTCCATATTAAAATATGAAAAATTCCATTTTAAAAAAAGGAAAAAAAAAATCCTAATAACTGTATAATCCAGTCAGATATTGTATGCACAAAGAGTTTGGCAGCAGTCAGAGCTCCACACTGCTCCATCTGATCTCACCATCATCATGAAGAAAAAGAATAAGAAGAGAGACGGATTAAGAAGAACTCTTCATGAACCTGCCTGAAAAGCTGCCTGAAAAAAACTGTGAGCACAATTATTAAAAGTTTTAGGAACTTGTGTAAAAATGTTGGTTGAACTGTGGTTGCTTTAAAAAAAAATCATATATTCATAGATTTCCTTTGTTAGTTCAATTTTGTTAACTGAAATAAATCAACATTTGATGACACCATGCCTTGTGCTTAACACTGGATCTACAGGATAGATAGATGGATGGATGGATGGATGGATGGATGGATGGATGGATGGATAGATACTGTAGATAGATACAGTAGATAGATAGATAGATAGATAGATAGATAGATAGATAGATAGATAGATAGATAGATAGATAGATAGATAGATAGATAGATAGATAGATACAGTATTTTTACAGTACTGTATTTTAGACATTGACCTGAAAATGTGAATGTTTTTGTAATACAGCCTATAACTGTGTACGAATTGTGCACGTTATTATCTAAGTACTTTAGAAATTCTAGTAGACACTGAAATGTATGTGGCCAAGTTGACCACTATCTCCATTTAATGTTTTTTTTTTTTTTTTTAATAACTATGTTAAAATATACACATTTATGAAAAGTCAGAGTACTAGAGTTTGTGGGTTTTATTTTAACAAAGTTATTCATACACTCATTCATGTTCTTTTCGGCTTAGTCCCTTTATTAATCAGGGTTTTACGCAGCGGATGCCCTTCCAGCTGCAACCCATCACTGGGAAACAAACCCTACACACTCATTCACACACATACACTATGGACAGTTTAGTCTACCCAATTCAACTATACCACATGTCTTCAGACTGCACATCATTTTGCAGGCAGCTTTGAAGATAAGTTTCTTAAAGTATCTTGGAGATATTGTCATGCAGGCCATGTTCACACTATTGCATTTCCGTTTCATTCCGTCATTCATTTTCCTTTGGCTTAGTCCCTTATTTATCAGGGGTTGCCACAGCGGAATAAACCGCCAACTACTCCAGCATATGTTTTACACATCGCATGCCCTTCCAGCTGCAACCCAGTATTGGGAAACACCCATACACACACACACACACACACACTTATACTCTAAGACCAATTTAGTTGATTTAATTAATCTATACCACATGTCTTTGGACTATGGGGGAATCCGGAGCACCCAGAGGAAACCCACGGCAACACGGGGAGAACATGCAAACTCCACACAGAATTGCCAAGTGGTCAAGCTGAGACTCGATCCAGTGACTTTCTTGCTGTGAGGCAACAGTGCTAACCACTGAGCCACAGTGCCGCCCTGCATTTCCGTTTAAAAAACTCAATATATTTATGTCTTATGTTTTGGCCTTTCGTGCACCCTGAGACTGCATTTTTAATCAACATAAATGTATCCTTTTAAAA
This sequence comes from Danio kyathit, assembly GCA_903798195.1. Taxonomy (NCBI): domain Eukaryota; kingdom Metazoa; phylum Chordata; class Actinopteri; order Cypriniformes; family Danionidae; genus Danio; species Danio kyathit. The sequence goes on from LR812524.1 coordinate 44,108,446, forward strand.
TTGTTCTCTAGTGTGTATACATTTGAAAATGCCATTTCCATGTCACATTGTGGACTGAAAATTGAGGCTTTCGAATATGATGCATTTTTGGTCATGTCTTGTGGTAAAATGGTGGACAATATTGTACATCAGTTGTTTTTGATAATCTCCAGTTTGACAGCATTCTTAAAGATTAATGTCAGTTTGTACATACTCTAGATTGCTTTTCTTCAAAGGACACGGAATGTTTACTCAATGCTCTTGTTCAGCTCTGGAACTAGACGACAGTTGTGTTTCAGCAGGATACTGTTCTTTGAAGTGGTCCAATATTTTGGTCTATTTGTTTTGGCACATGTTCCCGTTTATATTCTTGCTCGCTTTTGCAATTTAATGCTCCTGTCTTACCCTCAGCAACAACTCCACCTCACTTTTGGTCCATTATAAAAAACTTTTCCTCGATATACAGTTGAAGTCAAAATTATTAGCCCTCCTGAATTATAAGAATTTTGTTGCCCAATTTCTTTTGTGAACAATTGTTTTTATTATTTCAGTTTTTGTTTAATATAGAAAGGATACGCCTATATTGTAAAACATGCTGAATCCCCACCCACCACCCAGCTAGACTTGTTCTATAATTACAGAAGTAAAAAAAATGCTGTAAAAAAACAAGAATAATGTTTAACCAAATAAAGAGTAGAAGTTAAGTACAAATAAATAACTATTACATCATGAGATACATAAAGTACATATAAACAGAAAAGCTGTACATTAGAAGGTAGAAACAAAAGATTTGACAATATCAAAAGCTACAATCCAGGACCTAACAGTTTTTGACTGAGCTCCATGTACAGTTGAAGTCAGAATTATTAGCCTCACTTTGATTTTTTATTTTCTTTTTTAAATATTTCCCAAATAATGTTTAACAGAGCAAGTAAATTTTCACTGTATGTCTGATAATATTTTTTCTACTGGAGAAAGTCTTATTTGTTTTATTTCGGCAAGAATAAAAGCTGTTTTAAGTTTTTTTATGAACCATTTTAAGGTCAAAATTATTAGCCCCTTTTTTCGACTGTCTACAGAACAAACCATCATTATACAATAACTTGCCTAATTATCCTAACCTGCCTATAACCTAATTAACCTAGTTAAGCATTTAAATGTCACTTTAAGCTGCATAGAAGTGTCTTGAAAAATATCTAGTAAAATATTTCATCTCATCTTTTTAGAAATGAGTTACTAAAATTATTATGTTTAGAAATGTGTTGAAAAAATCTTTTCTCTGTTAAACAGAAATTGGGGAAAGAAAAAAAAAACAGGGGGGCTAATAATTCAGGGGGGCTAATAATTCTGACTTCAACTGTATATGCGCTGTGGAAAGTTCCATACAAATAATGTCCAGCAAAGATTCCCCGATTTCTGTTTAACAGAGAGAATATTTTTTCAACACATTTCTAAACATAATAGAGTTAATAACTCATTTCTAATAACTGATTTATTTTCATCTTTACCAAGATGACAGTTCAAGATGCTAGTATTCAGCTTAAAGTGACAAAGGTTTAACTAGGTTAAGGATAATTAGGCGAATTATTGTATAACAGTTTTTATTTTTTATATTTTAGACACAAATAAAACAAATAAGACTTTCTTTTGAAAAAAAAAATATATTAAAGCAAATACTGTAAACAAATCCTTGCTCTGGTAGTCATTGGCTGTTTCTCAATATGCGTTCTTCAGTGATCTTGCAGCTGCCAAAGCTCAGTTCCAATACTCAAGACCACAAGAACAGAGGACGCGTGAAACTTCCCAGATGTGTTCTTGGTGCGAGGTTGCACCGATGCAGACTTGAGCACCGATCTTGCTCTAGAAGTCCCAGAAGTCATTGTGACTGGAGGTGGGAAGCGCAGCGTTTTATTTAGATTCATTATTAAAGTTCAGAGATATAACTTATTTATGTCAGGAGTTTCCCTAAATGAAACAGTGAATATAAACATTAGCATGGACATATTAATAAAGGAATAAACAGATTAAGGGTGTTTGTTTGCTGAAATTCGTATTAAAATTGTTTTTTTTTTTTAATATTGTGCAACGTATATTTATAATGTTTTTATGCATATCATATATTTTGATAAAGGGAAAAGCAATAAATCGTTGTATGAGTGCTGTAATGTTTAAATAATTTTCCATTTAAAACACGTGAAGGTCACGTGATCATCAGGAAGGATGCAGCATCTCATTTCTCACAGGACGCGTTCTCTGTTCTCGTGGTCTCCCGAGTTCGTTCTTCCGAGGACACCTGGCAAGACCGGTCTCCACAAGAACGCAAGTCCGTTCTCTGCGTTGTTGGAATTGAGAAACAGCCATTGTTTGGGAAATGTATAAAAGAGGAAAAAAATATTATAATAATATAATAATAATTGTGACTAATAATTGTGACTTTAACTGTATATTACCACAATGTTTCAAAGAGCCGAAAAGTAAATAAGCATCAGGTGGTAATGATGCAGGTCAAAGTTTCTTTTGTCTTATTATGCATGTGTAGTCCAGGAGTTAAGGATTTTTCAGTTGTTTCACTGTGGATTAACTTTTGGAAAAATGTATGAATGTACAGTTGAAGTCAGAATTATTAGCCCCCCTGAATTATTAGCCCCCCTGTTAATTTTTTTCCTCAATTTTTGTTTAATGGAGAAAATATTTTTTCAACACATTTCTAAACATAATAGTTTTAATAACTCATTTCTAATAACTGATTTATTTTATCTTTGCCATGATGACAGCAAATAATATTTGACTAGATATTTTTCAAGACACTTCTATACAGCTTAAAGTGACATTTAAAGGCTTAACTAGGTTAATTAGGTTAACTAGGCAGGTTAGGGTAATTAGGCAAGTTATTGTATAATGTTGTTTGTTCTGTAGACTATCGAAAAAAAATGGGCTAATAATTTTGTCCTTAAAATGGTGTTTAAAAAATGTAAAACTGCTTTTATTCTTGCCGAAATGAAACAAATCAGACTTTCTCCAGAAGAAAAAAAATATTATCAGACATACTGTGAAAATTTTCTTGCCCTGTTAAACATCATTTGGGGAAATATTTAAAACAGAAATAAAAATTAAAAGGGGGGCTAATAATTCTGACTTCAACTGTATGTTTATGTATGTATGTATGCTTGAACAATTTTCTATGTGGATTAGTAGACGTACAGTAGTTACAGTTCTCCTGGATTGTGTATGTCTCAGTTTCTTTTGTTACTTCATGGTGTACAAAAATCTTTCTGGATTATTCCAATTCATGGCAAAATAATTGTTTGGAAATGTAAACTGATATTACTTACACTCACACTGTAAAAAATACTGGCTTCCACACGATTCCTTCATTTTGTCCAATCACAAATTAAGGTATTTATTTGTTTATTTATTTTACAAATTTAAGTAGATTAGACATAAAACAATTAGGTTGTCCCAAAAAAACCCTCAGTGATTTTGTTGATTCAGCTCATTTTAAATAAGAAGTTTGAAGAAGCAAGCAAAAATCTTTTCTTGAGTGTACAGCAAATAATAGAAACAAATGATTAAACATGTCTTTTTTTAGCTGGTGAAAATAATATATTCTAATAATTTTGTCCACCACTGTATTTCTGTGGCAAACCGTGGTAGGGATATTTTCAGTTTTACTAGACTAGACGTTCAAAATGTGTCTGTGTGGTCACCCTCGTCTTAATATAGTAACCTCTGATGCAGCTGCCCTATTTTACTCGGATTTACTTGGAGCGTCTCTCTCATTACTCTCCATGTCGTGACACTGTGTCTCACTCTGCTTGGTAAAATCATTACACTAACATGGTGTGCGAATGGTTACAAATCTAGTCTCTGTGTTACGGTTTTAAAAGAGCTTTAGTTGCATTTTTAAGGCGACAGAGAAATAGGCACACGCATGAATGGATACCTACATGAACATATGCCTCTGAGACATGTTATTAGCTTTTTTTGAGGATAATTGCACTCTTAAGGAGCAGATTTCTCTCTCCCTCTCTTTTCGTAATTTGTCTTGCTCTATATGTTACACCTCTTTCCCTTTCCTTTAATCTGACTGTAATAAAGTGTTGTAGTGACATTTATAGAGTCTTGAAATGTTATACATTTAAGACAAATGGGTCATTGCACAGCATTATAACCCTAACCCGAGGTTGTGGGTTAATTAAAACAACTTTTAATTAACCTATTGTCACGGCTGAGTGCTTTTGTCTGTTATTAGCACAAGAGAGAGGTGGAATCAAATGGATTGTACAGACATTTAAGACCTTGAATTAAAATGGGCATCTGTTGGTTACTGAAATTAAAAAGCAGCATTTATTAAGATGAGAATAAATAATAATAATAATAATAATAATAATAATAATAATAAAGAAAATAATAAATGGAGAAAAAAAAGTCTGCAAAGGTCATTCCAAAATTCAAATAAAAACATGGCTACTGATTGATTTTCTGTTGGTCAGACTAACAAATGTATTATTGCACCAAATATCCTGATGTTGCAAGGATCTGTACACAGTTCCTGTAAGCCAAAAACATCCCAGTTCTTGCATGACCAGCATAATCACCGGACATGTTGAGCATGTTTGGGATACTCTGGATCGGTGTATATGACAACATGTTTTTGTTCCTGCCAATATACAGCACAGCCACCTCTCACAGCCATCCAAGAGGAGTGGACCCACATTCCAAAGGCCACAATCAACAAACTGATGAAAGCTATGAAAAGGAGATGTGTTGCACTGGACAAGGCAAATGATGGTCACTATTTGCCCCAGACCCCCAATACAGTAAAAGTGCACACTTTAGAGTGGCTTTTTATTGTGGCCAGCCTAAGGCACACCTGTGCAACAATCATGCTGTCTAATCAACATCTTTACATGCCATACCTGCAAGGTGGATAGGGCTGGAGGGCTCAGACCTGGAAGGCTTGTGTTTTGCAGAGTTTAGCTTAGACACACCTGAAGCAGCTAATCAAGCTCTAATTAGCATGCTAGAAACTTCCTGGCAGGTGTGTTGAAACAAGGGTAAAGCCGCAGTCACACTAGATATTGAGCTTGCGAAATTCTGTCGTACGGCGCTGCAAAAAGGGGCGGGATTAAACAAGATGATTAGACATTAAAAAAAGTCAAGTGATGCGATTTCGCAGGTCAGATTTCACCAAGCTTGAACTTTGCACCGCAGCGAAATGCGAAACTCGACGCATGACCCTGTGTTTCCGGTCTGACGCATTCGCATGCATATGAATGGAAGTCTATGGGGAGTAAAGTCCAGTGTGACCGCGGCTTTACACTTTATTTTGGTAGTCTATTTGAGTATTAGTAGACTGTCTGCTTAATATATGTTGATACTGCTCCTTCAACAGACATTTAACTGACTTTAAGAAACTTTGCAAGTACATGTCAACATACACTAACCCTAACCCCAACCCCAACCTATCAGTCTACTTATAATTAAATGATAATTAGTTGCAATGTAACTTAAATAAAATAAAGTATGTAGGAGACCAGCCCTCTAGGACCAAGTTTGGGGACCTCTGATATAGGCAAAGGTGCTCACTAGCACATATGTATACATTTGTAAACAGTATTTGAGAAAACTAGGCCTTTTGAAGAATCAACAGAAACTCAAGAACTAGTTTTGATATAAAATATTGTATCTGTTTTGCGCTGAATTTGATTTCCAAATGTCTTTTTTTCTTACTTGAGAAGTGTTTCTAGCAAGCAGCTGTATAATAGGATGTACGTTGATATTTGTATGCACTGATCTCTGACCCTCTCTAGAATCGACTGGTCTTAAAATAATCCTATAACTCAGTGACCCCTAAAACCTGAACATGCATATTTGGAGACCTACAACGCAGTTCCTCTGACCTTTACAAAGAGGCTTTCCAGCAGGGCTGCATTGTATTTTTGCAACCGTGAGGAGAGTGAGGCAATGAGAAACTCTGACTACACCTGATCTGCGATGTTGGCAGTATTCAGTATTCACATGGGCACTGGGTGACTTTGGCATGATGGAGGTTTAGTTTTAT